>SRSE01000089.1:0-47236 GCA_005024645.1 Planiliza haematocheilus
GAAGACGACTACGAATGACGTAAACAAGAAAAGATGCGTTTGCAAATGTCCCATGAGGAAGTAGAGCGACCAATCAAACTGTGATCTTTATTAAAAGTGCGACCGGCTGAGAGAACCTGCAGATACAGGAAGTGATCATGACACATAACGCTACCGATAAAAAAGAAAGAAAACGAAGCCACATCTCTGGATCTTTAAGTTAATCATCACCTGGCGTCCACTGAGCAGCTGTTCTGCAGCTCTGTGCTCTCAGCCAGGCCTTCCCCACTCCTAGGAAGCCGGCGCTCTATCTCCCTCCATTTGCATGCCAGGGAAACAGCGAGTAGGTATGCAAAGCAGGGCCAGGTGACTGAAAGGTCAGCGTGGGTTTGCTGAAAAAAATAATCTACGCCGAAACCTGGTCACCCGTTATCGGTCAGATCCCTCAGCTGATACGGACCAGAGGACGGGAGGAGGGGGCACTCCTTCCTTATACTAAAAAGGGAAATCTCCCTTTTACCTGCCCTCATAGATTAGAGCGTGAACTGCAGATCCACAGCAACGAACTTCAGACGCTATCAGTTCACTTCACCAGCTTTAATGCTTTCTAAGTGTAAAATATGTCCAACGGGAACAGTGAAAGACACCGTCCTGGTTCGTCTCTACGTATTTATTTAGATTAAAACGGAAAATAGCAAAGTAACCAAGAAAAGAAGTGGACGGAGTTTAACATCTAGAAACAAATATTTAAACTTTTACCAAATAATACTGTTCAACAAGAGTTTAATTAGGAACTAGAATTAAATACTGAACCAGCTGAGACCAGATCAGTGTTCACACCTGGATCTGTTTAACCTGGACTCTAGAGACCAGATCAGTGTTCACACCTGGACCTGTTTAACCTGGACTCTAGAGACCAGATCAGTGTTCACACCTGGACCTGTTTAACCTGGACTCTAGAGACCAGATCAGTGTTCACACCTGGACCTGTTTAACCTGGACTCTAGAGACCAGATCAGTGTTCACACCTGGACCTGTTTAACCTGGACTCTAGAGACCAGATCAGTGTTCACACCTGGACATGTTTAACCTGGACTCTAGAGACCAGATCAGTGTTCACACCTGGACCTGTTTAACCTGGATTCTAGAGACCAGATCAGTGTTCACACCTGGACCTGTTTAACCTGGACTCTAGAGACCAGATCAGTGTTCACACCTGGACTCTAGAGACCAGATCAGTGTTCACACCTGGTCCTGTTTAACCTGGACTCTAGAGACCAGATCAGTGTTCACACCTGGACCTGTTTAACCTGGACTCTAGAGACCAGATCAGTGTTCACACCTGGACCTGTTTAACCTGGACTCTAGAGACCAGATCAGTGTTCACACCTGGATCTGTTTAACCTGGACTCCAGAGACCAGATCAGTCAGAACAGATGTGAATAAAGGTGTGAATGAGGACAGGTGCGTCCACCTTTTGCACCAAGGAACACTTTATAAACAACAACCTGAACAAATGACTTAATATAATAATTTTTCATTCCACCTCCTACACGATTAGAAAATAATTTTAAGACATAAATGTATAAATAATATCCACACGTATAAACGGGTCCGTCCAGGTTGGATCATGAGTAAGAAACGTTTAACCATCATCGTCTCTAATCGCTGATGAACGTCATCGTATCAGTGGATGAATCGATTCCTTCCTCCTTAAAGGAACCCGACACGCAGATTTTACACTGAAAGGTCAGTTTACTCACTAAAACTAATCTCCATGACGTCTCCTGATGAATGACGAGTTTATCTCAGCTCGACTCCAAAGTTTTTTATCAGAACGTTTCCGTTACAGTCTGAAAGCTGAAAGGTGTGAACCAAGAGGAAGAGACGCTGATGATACGGAAAGTAAAGGTTCAGATGCTCAAAATCAAAACGACTTTTGGTTTGTTTCAATGTGAACGTCCAGCTTTAACTGACCAACTGACACTTCATACGTCCTTATTCTACTTCAAACTAAATCTAATTGGTTCCAGATATTTGCGGTACTTCGCTCACACGTCGACTTATCTCGTTACTTCACAACATTTTTCATGCGAAACCAGTTTTGAAGTTTTCTAAGGTGTAGACGCAGGAAATGGATTTTATCAAACTGAAAGACTGAAGCTCAAAAATTCATAATTCACTGACTTTTTGCTCTAAATGCACAGAAACAAGGAGCCAATCGGCTTCAAGCGTCAAAGAGCTTCAAAGGAGGACGAGGAAGTCAGATCTGCAGGTTTGCTGCAGCGAGATTTCTAACGACAGGACGAAGGAAATGGAGGAAAATGGATTAGAGGATTTTATGAAACGAGACCGATTTGAATTGGAACATTATTTTTTTTTAGGCCAAGTCCTGTTCTACAGTCGTTATCAAAACGTACAAAAGGACCAGTCATTTATGAATTACAGGCACTTAGAGATAAGCTTTTACTGAAACAACAAGACAAAACTTATGCAATATAAAAATGTCAATAAATAATTTAAATTATGTTTTGAATATTTGGATCTTTGCACTTTTTTAAGTTTGCATTTAAAACCAGAAACAAAAACGTAAATATTATTCTTTTTGTTGACTCGTTGAACTTTCATTTTTCAAATCACGAAAATTACGTCTAAAATCAACTTTCTATTTTGCGTTTCTGACTATGTTTTCCTTTTTTATATAAAAATGGATTTAAAAGAAAAAAAATAAATTTAAAAAAATGCATACTGACTGTTCCTAAAAGTGAATCTTCTCTCCGAGTCTTTTTTAAGCGATTCATTTTATTTTAATTTGGGGCGAATTGAGATTATTTTTCTCAAACATCTCTGAGCGGATTAGCACGGCTACTTTTTTCCGATATTGTTTCTCACACGGCTCTAAGCTGCAGAATAAGGACGGGTCTCCTGACACTGCAGTCATCGGTGGTGGTGGGGGTCAGAGGAATGTGGCTGCCCGGGCGGATTTAGCCAATCAGATGAGTGTCAGCCATCCAGAGATATTTTAAGAGATAATAAGCATTCTGGGATATCGCTGGAAAAATTCCTGGCCCTTACAGTGGAGCAGATAATGGATGCCATACAGCGCTGAGTGATGTGGACGGAGGCCGGATCAGATTCAGAAACGTACTCCCCACACACACACACACACACACACACACACACACATTGGGTTTTATAGGGTTTATACGTGCTGCTGCTGCTGCTATAAGCATTTCCCAGCAGCACTTTGAAGACGCACACACACACTCGGCATGTCCGCATGATTGCTTGGGTAAGCGAATTAGCCTCGGCGATGGCTGAGGAGGCAATAAGTTGGCAGAAAAGAGGGATAATCTTTTATCTTTTCACCCTCCCAAATGATTTCTTAAAGTCTGTATCACTTCCCTGACAGTCAGTTGACGTTCCACTTTTTCCCCCTCCCCTCCTCTTTCATTATTTATTTATCTATTTTTTGCTTTGTGTGAATTCAGCTAAAATACTTCTAAAGCGCTTAATGGCCCTATCGCCGCCTCAGATCTGCTGCCACATGCTGCCTTTCTCCCCGCTTCCCCCTCGCTTCTTTTGGGGTGGGGGGGTGGTGGGGGTTGAGATATTCTCCGGCCCGCCGCCGCCTTATCGAGAATGACACGGCCAATTATTGACAAATTATTCCTTCACAGAATGACAGTAAGACAAGGAGAGAGAGAGAGAGGGTGAGAAAGGATGAGAGGACTGTCCCCCCCCCCTCCTTACCCCCCACCAGGCCTGAGGAGACGGGCGTCTATCTATCAGATTCTATTAAGAGCTCGGCACTTTGGCGAACAAAGCTGCCCGCGCCCCGCCACGCATTAACCGCTATTATACGCTCATGAACTTTGTCACGATCACAATTGTTCGCCCCGTTCTCTCTTCTTCTCTACGACCGAGGACCACGTCCTCCTCTACGAGAGATACTGACGATGATGATGAGGATGATGATGATGAGGAGGACTATAGCTCCATTATAACTCTATCATACAGACGCCAGTGACACAAGCAGCAGATCAACACTGATCAATCCTCAAAAAGGTGAAGAAGAAGAAGAATGCTAATGGAGATGCTAATGGTGATGCTAATGGAGATGCTAATGGTGATGCTAATGGGGATGCTAATGGAGATGCTAATAGTGATGCACTCCTCTCCATCACTTTGTTTCTGCACATTCACAGAGATCTGAAACTAAACCAGGTAGATATCCTGTAACGTTACACTTCCTCCTCCTCCTCTTTCCAGTAGATGTGATGCTCCTCTACAGTGATTGGCATTTTTGATGTAAACTCATCATTTGATACGGTCTCCATGGCAACAGTTCATCTCTGATCTCAAGTCATCGATTGGGATGGAGGTGTGTTACCGTTTCTTCTAGTTTTAATCTGGATGGAGGCGTGTTTCTGTTTCTACTGGATAGAGGCGTGTTTCTGTTTCTACTGTTTCTAATGGATGGAGACGTGTTTCTGTTTCTAATGGATGGAGGCGTGTTTCTGTTTCTAACGGATGGAGGCGTGTTTCTGTTTCTAACGGATGGAGGCGTGTTTCTGTTTCTAACGGATGGAGGCGTGTTTCTGTTTCTAATGTTTCTAATGGATGGAGGCGTGTTTCTGTTTCTACTGGATGGAGACGTGTTTCTGTTTCTAACGGATGGAGGCGTGTTTCTGTTTCTACTGGATGGAGGCGTGTTTCTGTTTCTAACGGATGGAGGCGTGTTTCTGTTTCTAACGGATGGAGGCGTGTTTCTGTTTCTAACGGATGGAGGCGTGTTTCTGTTTCTAACGGATGGAGGCGTGTTTCTGTTTCTAACGGATGGAGGCGTGTTTCTGTTTCTAATGTTTCTAATGGATGGAGGCGTGTTTCTGTTTCTAACGGATGGAGGCGTGTTTCTGTTTCTAATGGATGGAGGCGTGTTTCTGTTTCTAACGGATGGAGGCGTGTTTCTGTTTCTAACGGATGGAGGCGTGTTTCTGTTTCTAACGGATGGAGGCGTGTTTCTGTTTCTAACGGATGGAGGCGTGTTTCTGTTTCTAACGGATGGAGGCGTGTTTCTGTTTCTAACGGATGGAGGCGTGTTTCTGTTTCTAACGGATGGAGGCGTGTTTCTGTTTCTAACGGATGGAGGCGTGTTTCTGTTTCTAACGGATGGAGGCGTGTTTCTGTTTCTAACGGATGGAGGCGTGTTTCTGTTTCTAATGTTTCTAATGGATGGAGGCGTGTTTCTGTTTCTACTGGATGGAGACGTGTTTCTGTTTCTAACGGATGGAGGCGTGTTTCTGTTTCTACTGGATGGAGGCGTGTTTCTGTTTCTACTGGATGGAGGCGTGTTTCTGTTTCTAACGGATGGAGGCGTGTTTCTGTTTCTAACGGATGGAGGCGTGTTTCTGTTTCTAATGGATGGAGGCGTGTTTCTGTTTCTAACGGATGGAGGCGTGTTTCTGTTTCTAACGGATGGAGGCGTGTTTCTGTTTCTAACGGATGGAGGCGTGTTTCTGTTTCTACTGGATGGAGGCGTGTTTCTGTTTCTAACGGATGGAGGCGTGTTTCTGTTTCTAACGGATGGAGGCGTGTTTCTGTTTCTAACGGATGGAGGCGTGTTTCTGTTTCTAATGGATGGAGGCGTGTTTCTGTTTCTAACGGATGGAGGCGTGTTTCTGTTTCTAATGGATGGCTGTAGGTCCCGTCAGGATTTCCCCTCAGTCATAAAGTTAGGATCACGCCCCCCTCGGTCTGGTTTAGAAACAGAACAGGGTGTCCCGTTTGAAGCGGGCCACTAATCATTAGACTAACTAGCTGATGTCTTATCAGGTATTCATGGCGCTGCTTTAGTGAACCGCCTCCACTCTTATCACCTGCATCCTAATCAGGAGGAACTTTGAGGCCTGACAGTTTGATATCGCTGATAGAATCAGTTCATGTTCGGACGAGAACTTTGACACCGACGTACAACGCCAGCTGAATGAAGCTGAAACCAAATGACTCCTCCACCTTCTTCTTCTCCTCTCTTTCCTCCTTCACCGCTTCCAACGTCTTCTCCTCCTCCTCCATTTCACTTCTGCACTTCTTTTACTCCTCCACGTCCTCCTCAGACCTCTCCACCTTCTTCTCCTCCTCCATGTCCTCTTACATTTCCTCCTCCACCTTTTTCATCTCTTACACTTCCTCCTCAACTTTCTTCACACTTTATATAGCGTCAGTAACAATACAGACTGTCTCAAGACGCTTTACGACATCCGGCCTCAGAGGAAACCAAGAAAAACTCCCTTTTAATGGGAAGAAACCTTGAGCAGCAGCCTGAGGCCGGCCTTAAGCAGCTAATAAATAAAACACTGAAAACGTGTGATCTGTTAAATCATTAAAATCGTCTTAAATCGTCGACACAGGCCTGATATCTGTTATTAAACATAAACTGGTTGTTAAGGAGGCGGGAAGAAGAAACACCCAGCACAGCTTGACCCCTCTGACCCACGACTGATGCCAAGAAGACCTCCATTTCCTCTCCAGCTACCTCCCCCTCCTCCTCCTCCTCCTCCTTCCATCACCACCGCCGCCACCCTTCTCCTCTTCTTCTTCCCTTTTTCTCCACCTCCACCCCCTCCCCCTATCGCTGCGCTTTGCCAAGTCCACATCGCTGGTAACGAGGGTGTAGTTTCTTAACATTCATCATCGCTGAACTCTGAAACTTTATCAGCTCCGGAGAGCGGCGCCACAGACCCGGCCCCGGCTCTTTCTCGGCTCTCAGATAGGGCCGATAACACGCTGATAGATTACAGCAGATTGTTTTACTTCAGGGGACACTGCTGCTGCTGCTGCTGCTGCTGCTAATACTAATACACAGACAAGACGACTGGCTGGTGATAGGAGGGGGAGGAGGTGGAGGGGGCAAAGAGGCACAAAGAGGTAAGGGCAAGGCAGCGGCGATGAGGCCGATACGTCCTTTATCCTGCGTCTGAGCTCGCTGTGGTGCAAATAAGAGTCAGGAAAGCCGTTGATTATAGAGTTTAGATTATTATTATTATTATTATGATAACGTGGAGCAAACGAGGAGCCTTTATTAGCGTCCAGCACTGAGAGGAGACACCTGAGCTCACCTGAGGTTCAGCAGTGAAGTCGTTCTAATTTAAATAATACTGAGTTTATGCAAAGACAGAGTCAGAAAGGAGGCGATTCACCTGGAGGATCATCGTCTGAACCTTCACGGAGACTAGATCTGTTATAATTCACTAGTGTACCTAATAAAGTGGCCAGTCAGTGTAGATTTAAATTCAATAGAGTCTTTATGTTCTTATACCAACAGTCATTTGCTCTCAGTGAGCGATAGAGACTTTACAGCTCGTTATAAAACGCTGTTATATCACAATGCATTCACTGGTGTACCTAATGAACTGGCCATGACGTTAATTTGTATATTTTAATTGCATTTTATTTACCTTTGCTAACGGAGAGGCTTTACAGCTTGTTCTAAAATACGTATCGTCTCCACAAGTCATGACGACCGTCTCAAAAAAATAAAAACGACACCAGAACCGTCACAGAGATTAGATTTAAAACAGGTGTACCTAATAAAGTGGCCAGGGAGTGGAAAACTTAAGAAAATTCATTTCAATAAGACTTATTATATCAAATTAAACCAGGAGAAGACGACGCGTCCTGTTATTAACAGTGTTATAATTAACACTGATCTGATGGAGCATTAAACATCGAGCCGCCTTCTTCTTCTTCTTCTTCTTCTTCGTCTTCTTCTCTTCAACATCGATTAAATTGACTTGTGAGCAGGTTTGGGGCTGACTGAGCGGTTAGACCCAAACACTTAGAGGTGAAACCTGAGCTCACGGGACGGAGCTCGCCAGGTGACCTCCGGTTAAAAACAGGGTCAAGTGTGAAACACAAGGACCACTCTCTCTTCCTCTCTCTCTACTCAGCCTGAATAAAAAAGAAAAAGCCTCTTTCCAGAAGAGATCCTTATCTCAGTAACCTCATAAAACCCTTAACCTTAGAAAATAAGAAATATAACCTAATAAAATATCCTCCAGATTAGACATTAAATTAATGGTTTATCATTCATGATTTCATTTCATTAATCTTCCTGCAGCTCTCTCTCTCTCTCTCTTCTTCCACTTATGGATTTTTCCACCATTTTTCCAGAGGTGTACTCCATCATGATAAAAATAAAAAAAGGGAGCGATCCATTATTGTATTAAATGAATATAAAACATCAAGCGGCACTCGTGCAGAGGAGCATTAACGTCTAGTTTGAGTTTTTACGCTAAAGCATGAGAACAAGGAAACGAGAACCAAGAAGACAAGAAGTGGTTCTACAGAAGAACGGTTAAAGAAGAACACGATGAATGTTGACAGACTTGAATGTCGAGGATAAATGTCCTCTCTGTCTTTCTGAGTTGAAATACCCACATGTCTTAAGTGCTTTTGCTCCTTCACCAACATCTCAGAACTGAAGTGGTTCTGTTCTGAGGAACCAAGCTGCTGGAGAACACTGATCAGCTGTTACCAGGAGGAGGACACAGCAGAGACAGTGAGTTGTGTTTGAGTTTCTTTGAGTAGAAACTTGTTTAGGACACTAAAGTTTTTACTGTGACGTGTTTATGGACAGACTTAGTTTCAGTGATCGTTCAGGATTCATCTAACTTTCGTTCCATCATTGATAATCTGCGTCTCGGCCAACGTCCTCACCGTCAAGTATTTTTTATTTATTTTTTTATTCCACCCTCTGATCAGATACCGATCTTTTAATATTGAGTATCGGCCAATCCGAGTCTCGATCCGATCTTAAAATCAACAGAATTTCCTCCCCGGTAGATTCATAAAGGTTTTTCTTATCTGACTCGTATTCTCCTGGATCACGTGTGCGACTGGATTAATATTAATTCCAAGGAGAAGAGAGCGCTGACGGAAATAAGTGATTTGGGTTTTGACTCTAGGTTTTGGTTTAAACCTGAAATAGATAAATATCCCATAAATGTTTTTAGTGGAGGAAAGTTTATCTGGAGTCTCTCTGTTGCTCCTGCTGGGCCAATCAGATGGTCTGGGGGCGTGGCTTAATGTAGTGATGGACAGAAACATATTTGATTGGTTGGAGGACCGTCCAGGTGATGCAGAGCTCTAGTTAACGTCTATCAGCTGTTTCTAGTATTTAGCTGAGCCCACTGACTACTATGCCAAAACATTAGGAACACGTGGCTGTTAGAATTCACTGGTGTACCTAATGAAGTGGACGGTGTGTGGGACTCTTCTTACATTCATTTAGTAAACAATAGGAATTATTATGTTAAATTATAGCAGGAGGAAGCCGACACACACACACACACACACACACACACACACACACACACAGTCAGACCCGTTGTATTAACCACGGCATCAATTAGGGATTCAGATGTAAAGTGGGGTCAAGCTGCTGACCCCGGCCCGTCTTCATGTCCTCCGCTGGGACGCCACCGGGACGGCTGCTGTGCATGTAACAAAGCGGCCAATCACAGCTCTCCACCTCCTCCTCCTCCTCCTCCTCCACCTCCACCTCCACCTCCACCTCCTCCACCAAACCACGGGCCGGCCGTCCGTCTCTCTATTAGCAGACAGATTGAGACGTGAGCTTATCTGGGCCCGGCAGAGTGTTTCTGTGTGTAATGAATTGGTGTCAGGGAGGGCATAAAGAGTTAAATGAGGTCTAATCTGCTAATGGCGAGCAACAACGGCGAGAAATTATCAACGCACAGCTGGCACGCAACGCCAAAATAAAAAAACCTGTATGAAAACAGAAAACAAATAAATATAAAGTGCCTTGGTGTATTAATGGTCTTAATTTCGGCATCGACGTTTTTATCAGGCGGCCCCCATGAATAATCCGCACGGTAATTTCTTTCTTTCTCCCCTTTTTGTTCCTGGCATTTTGGTGGAGCAAGATAAGGGCTAAAAAAAACAACAGAAGGGCTCGGCGAGTGAAAAAAGACAGATAGATAACATTGATACCAACTCCTACACAACACAGTCATTCTCTTATCGGGGCTTTTTATCACACTTTCTTTCTCTTTTTTTTTTCCATTTTCTTTCTTTCTTTTCTCAGACGTCCACTCCCCGTTCTTTGTGGACACACAGGACAAAAAAAATTTGAGAAAAGAAAAAGGAGGAGCTGCCCTTAATAAAAAAAATAATAAAAAAGTTTTGGGATGGATCAAATTAACCTTTATGGAGATTTTCTGCATCCTGGCTCTCGTTAAAGGAGATCTGAAAATATAAATCTATAGATGTAAATATACGGCAGCAGCAGCCGTATTACTGAGAAGAAGAAGAGGAGGAGGAGGAGGAGGAGGAGGAGGAGGAGGAGGAGGAGGAGGAGGAGGAAGGAAAAAAAAGCTAAAAACTATTTCACACACAGACTTATCATGGCTGTGTGTCAGACAGAAAAGCTTCTCTGGCTCTAATCTATCAAGGTCAGCTAGTGTGGCCCGGGCAAACAGCATGTTGTTCCATCCCGCTGCTTCCTGCTGGAGAACACAACATCGTCTGGCTCCGTGGGACGAGGAGGACAAGGAGGAGGAGGAGGAGGAGGAGGAGGAGGAGGAGGAGGACGAGGAGGACTCAGGACCTTAATTTAAATGAAAGCAGGTTCTGGTTTTTTGGTCGAGGAGTCAGGACACGCTGGACGGATATTAAAAGATCTGGAGACTGACGACCTGAAGCATCTGATCACAGGTGTCCTCAGGTCTCCTCTACCTGGACAAATAAACAGCGCCACCATCTGGTCAGATGAATATTTGAACAGATGTAACACACTGTTCCTTCTTCATCTTCTACGTCCTCGTCCTATTAGTCTTCTACGTCCTCATCTTATTTGCCTTCTACGTCCTCGTCTTATTTGCCTTCTACGTCCTCATCTTATTAGTCTTGTACGTCCTCGTCTTATTTGCCTTCTACGTCCTCGTCTTATTTGCCTTCTACGTCCTCGTCTTATTTGCCTTCTACGTCCTCGTCTTATTTGCCTTCTACGTCCTCATCTTATTAGTCTTGTACGTCCTCGTCTTATTTGCCTTCTACGTCCTCATCTTATTAGTCTTCTATGTCCTTATTTGCCTTCTACGTCCTCGTCTTATTGGGCTTCTATGTCCTCGTCTTATTTGCCTTCTTTTTCATCTTCTTCTTCTGTCTGAATCTAAATATGCTCCAGTCATTTTCTTAAGCCATGCCTGTATCTGTCTCCTGACACTGATCCTGCAGAGAACACCGTCCACGTCCTCTAGGCTCGTGTGCAACAACATGGAAATGAAGAAACCCAGACGTCATAACAACCACGAATAAGGAAGAGGAAGAGTGAAGATGATGACGATTGTGTGGATGGAGGGGGGAGAGAGGGAGGGGGTGGTAGAGAGGAAGGGGGGGGGGGGGGGGTCGCACGGTGGAAGAAGAAGAAGAAGAGATGAGGAGGAGAAAGGAGGACAGAAGTTCAGTTGGACAGAGAGAGAGCTGGAGAGCTGGAGATAAGACAGGGAGGGAGATAGAAGGTGGCTGGTGAGTCGGGGGGTGGGGGGGGTGGGGGGGGTAAAAGGGTCGGATAAAAAGCAAATGGGTGAGAGGATTTGGATGCAGGGAGCATATCCATCAGGGAATCTCTCCTGGTATCAACCCGGAGCCATCAGCGATAAAAACTCAACCTGGAAGGAAGCGGCTGTAGCTGCAGTGGGAGTTCACTGGGCTGCTGCAAATCTCTCCATCTCCATGCCCCCCCCACCCCAAACCAGCACCACCAAACCCCCCCTACTCCTGCTGCCTTTATAAAGACTCAGTAATACAAGTTTTCTTTCTGCTCGGTCTGGTAGCGGCGGCCGCTCTGCAGCCATCTCTGTGCCTCCGACCACAGAACCTCTCAGAAAACTCCACAAAAGAGAAATGAAAGGAGGCTTTTTCTTCCTTTCTCTGCCATGCCCCACCCTTTTCTAGATAGAGAGAGAGAAAGAGGGGGAGAGGAGGAGGAGGAGGAGGAGAAGAGGAAGAAAAAAAACATAATTTATCTGTGTATTATCAAGAAAGGCAGACACTTTAATCAGTCAGCTATGAAGTCAGTATTTCCATTCTTATCTGTCGCAGGAGTGGAAATGGAGAGGAGATAGCGTTCTGGGAGCCCATCGGTGGGCAGGAATGATAATGGGGGGGTGAGGGAGGGAGGGAGAGAGGGGGAGGCAGGGGCTCGGCTATTGGACCGCTGTGTCAGCGCTATCTGCACCCATTATCAACAGGCTTATCGCGCCTACCATCAGCCTCGCTGTAATGGGGCCAGTTCAACTTTCCACATTATCATACCGCCAAGACCTGGTACGCCGAGGCTATAGGGGTCTGGCTGGAGACAGAGAGGGAGGGGGGGAGGGAGGGGAGGGAGATAGATAGAATGAAAGAAGGGGTGATAGAGGAGTGGAGGTGGAAGGGTGGAGGGTCGAGAGGAATTTAAAAGGTGGAGGAAGAAGAGCTCAATAAGAAAACACCTTTATTATTATTATTATTATTATTATTATTATTTTATTAATTCCAGCGTACAGGGCGACGTGGCGGTGATGACACGTTGACGCTCTGACTTCCTGCCTCTGTCTGGGCTGTTAAGTTATATTAGATGAACACACCCGGTAATAAATGATGTTACGTTCGGGATTCATTAATCTGGGAGATTACAGGAAGTTAGTTTTATAGTTCACTACGGCCGAAAGAAGAAGATGAAACAACGCGTCGAGATTTTAGCACAAATGTGTTTTTATCACTGAAACGAATAAAAACAGGAAGTAAAACTTATGTTTAACTTTCAGATGAATGTTTCCAGACGTATAAAAGAATTAAACATCTCATCAAAGTTCTTCTAATGTGGAGCAGTTTCAGGAGCTTTTATTTATTTAGATCAAAGGCACAATCCTACATTTCCCATAATGCAACAGACATGCTTGGTGTTGCTGTAGAAGAAGAATTAACCTCAAACTAGGAACTATTCAGATGCAGCCAGACCAGACGCCTCCAGCCTCACGCCGCGCTTTAAAACAACAGACTGAGGATTTTACATGAAGCTGAACATGTTTCATTTTAGTCACAGACATGTATTTAAAGCAGCAGCAGCTGTAGCCTCCGTGCTTTAATGCACCGAAACGTTTCAGCAGATCACAGCTTCCATTTAACGTGTTCCTAATATTTTGACATAGTAGTCAGCGTCTAAATAACAGCTCCTCCAGCTTCTGACCATCAGCTCAGCACTATTCAGAGCAGAATGACTTCACTGGTGTACCTAATGAAGTGGCGCTTTCATTTAATCGCTCCAATAAAAAATAGAGAAGACGAGCAATAAAAAGGTTTGAAAGAAGTTTTTAGAGCATGAATATCTTTAAACCAGACACACACACACACACTGAACACGCACTCTACACACACGCCAAACACACAGCTGGTTGATTGGCAGCTCACTTATCAGTCAGGGAGTCATGGTTTACACAAGCACAAAGCTGATCCAGGAGAGAGAGAGAGGGCGAGAGAGGACGAGAGAGAGAGGGAGAGAGGACGAGAGAGAGAGGGAGAGGGCGAGAGAGGACGAGAGAGAGAGGAGAGAGAGAGAGAGAAAGGGCGAGAGAGGACGAGAGAGGACGAGAGACCACGAGAGAGAGAGACATTCCTAAATGAAATGAAATAAACTCAGTGTAACGTCTGAGACCTGCAGCTCTCTCTCTCTCTCTCTCTCTCTCTCTCAGAGGGAGGGACAGCAGCTTTATTTCTTTTATTCCTTCTATTTATTTTAAATAGAAAACACTTTGTTTATGATCTCTATCGGCCTCCGTCGGCGTCCCACAGCTGGATCAGCTCGGCCCGGCCGCTGCTTCCACGGCCTCATGGATGTTTGTCCTTCTGGTCTTTCATGAAACAACCCAGCGTCTGTCCACATTTATCCAGACCACTTCCTTTAAGACGCTGATTCCACATATTTAGACGTCTCACAATGAGACAAGAACCCAGCTGCCCCCAAAGAGAGAGGTTAGAGGGGGGACAGCTGGTCTGGAGACACGTCCCTCTAGTCTTCTGTCCAGCTCTTCTCTGTCCTCAGACAGTCAGAGCTTCTGTCCTGATCTGAACCAAGATATTTTAAAAAGGCTGCTCCCTTCTTCTCTAAACCATTTCTTCTTCTTCTTCTTCTAGAGGCAGATATTGATGCAGAGATGAGAATCAAGGATTTTTATGAACCGATA
Organism: Planiliza haematocheilus; assembly: GCA_005024645.1. NCBI lineage: Eukaryota > Metazoa > Chordata > Actinopteri > Mugiliformes > Mugilidae > Planiliza > Planiliza haematocheilus. Next base: position 14,229 of record SRSE01000089.1, read on the forward strand.
GCGGATCGATCTGAATTCGTTCCCTCCTTTGACTCAACCTGAAGCCGACGACGGCTCGACTCAGAGACCTTCACAACGGGACGATTTCAGTTTCTATGGAGGCAGACAGTCAGAGGAGACGCTGGTCTAGATCTCCTCTGTTAAGGAGGCTCCCAGGAGGCTCCTCCAGCTTCTCCTCTTTCTGCAGCGCATTGTGTCGGACGCAGAGTCGTCCTTATCACCTCCTCCTCCTCCTCCTGCTCCTGCTCCTCCTCCTCCTCCTCCTCCTCCTCCTCCTCCTCCTCCTCCTCCTCACAGCGTGGAGTTCTGGACTCCTCTACTTCCTCCTGCTCTTCACAATAAGAGTCCTGGCAGTGCGTCTGTTGTTCTTTCTCTTCATAGTAACAGTGTGCTTTGCTTTCAAAATAAGAGTTGGAGTGTGTTGGTTGTGTGTTATTTTCACAATAAGAGTCCTCTGAATGCATCTGTTGTGTGTTATTTTCAAAATAAGAGTCCAGGGAGTGGGTGTGTCCTATATTCTCTTCAGAATAAGAGTCCTTGAAGTGCATGCTGTTTTCAAAATAAGAGTCTGTATCTATCCGTGCATCTCCTCCTTCTCCTTTAATTTTTTGTTTTAATCCATAAAGATCAGTTCAGACCTGGGGCCACTTTATTTATTTATTTATTTATTTATTCCGTCTGTCAATAAATTAAAATATTCAATCACATGATTACCAGAGTTAAATTATTTTATATTTAAATATTAATTCTTATTATTTAATAGTTGTTGTTGTTATTGACACCTGATGGAGAAGTGGCACACTGGGTCAAAGGCGAACGACTGAATGAATTAACGTGTGTGTGTGTGTGTGTGTGTGTGTGTGTGTGTGTGTGTGTGTGTGAGTCACTTCCTGGTTGGTGTGTGTCTGACCTTTGAACCTGGACATCTCCTGTTTGTTTGACTCAATATCTGTGATCTGGGAATTCAAGCCGTGGAGCTTCCAGCTACAGTTGCAGCGTTTTATTGTGGGTCAGTGTGTGTGTGTGTGTGTGTGTGTGTGTGTGTGTGTGTGTGTGTGTGTGTGTGTGTGTGTGTGTGTGTGTGTGTGTGTGTGTGTGTGTGTGTGAGAGGCTGTAAAAAGCAGGTCAGGCGGTGTTGTGTTTGCCCAGGTTGCCTTAACATCCCGGAACAGAGTGCTCAGCACAGTAGGCACAAATGGTCGACTTATCACTGCTGCTGGGGGGGGGCCTTGTCATAACACTGGTAGAGAGTCTGTCACACACACACACACACACACACACAGACACACACACACACAGACACATATCCGGGCCGACACACTGTCCTCTGAGTGTCCAGAGATCAGAGCCATGAGGCGAACACACTCCATCCTCAGATCCTCTCAGGGTTAAACACACATTCATAAAGAGGTGGTAACGCTTCCAGAGTCGCCAGCGCCTGAGGTCAAGGGTGAAACCGTTTACAGCTGCAGCGAGTCGGGGGGGTGCGCGCGGGGGGGGGGTCATAACTCACCTCCAGGGTAAATAGCAGGAAAGGGTAATAACTCATCCGCACGCTGAACACAAACGGTGTTTCCTCCGCCAACTTCCCCCTTTTTATTTGCTGTATCTGACCATGCAGCTCAAACCCACACACACACACACACACACACACACACACGTTTATGCAAAAGAAGCTAACGCCTTTAACCAGAGCTGGGAGATAGAGAGAAGGAAAGAAAAAACAAAAAAAAAACTGCGGCTTTCGTGAAGTAATTTTCACAGAATTTCAAACCGTTGCAAAGCTCAGAAATGTCACATTATTTAACCGCCGTGGAAAGTTCAACCTTCAAAGAGCACCAAGCTTCCTTCCAATCAGGACGGGCGCTCTCAAGGCTGCTCCCCGCTCTCCGCTTTGTGTTTTTGTGTTGTTGTTGTTGTTGTTGTTGACGTCCCTGCAGACACCATGCATGACTGATGGCAGTCATGTGCAGCTCTCACACTGAGCTATCTGATCGCGGCCATGAGAATCGTTTGCCCTGATCAGTCACCATCTAGCTACTCTAATATCTGCAGCTACAATCAACCCAGAGCCAGACGGCCTGATGCTGCTGCTGCTGCTGCTGCTGCTGCTGCTGCTGCTGCTGCTGCTGCTGCTTTTTGTACTTTTTATTCTTCCTCTTGTCAAATTTCACACTGTCGACTGAAAATAACATTTTAAATAAAGAAAAAAAAAGAAACAGCCCTGGAGATAATCATCAACTAAAAAAAAAGAAAAAATCCCCAACATGTCTGCACTATCTTACAAGGAATCTGGAAATGAGTAATACGTGCTATTAATTTTAATTAAATTAATCATTGACAACGCTTGTTAGGGTGGGGGGAGAGAGAGAGAGAGAGAGAAAGAGGAGGGAGGGGGAAAGACTGAGGGAGGAAAGAAATGCATTCACACCTATCATCTAATTATACAACAACATTAATCCCATTAGGACTGGAACTGATTGCCAGGGTCTGGACCCCGGCTGCTCCAGCCCGGGCCCTGATGTTCATGTTGTTGTTGGTGGCGGTGGAGGCGGTGGGGGCGGGGGCGGTGGCGGCTCTCTGCTCCCGCCTGCTCCGGCCTGATAACAACTCTAATCACACCCGGCGATCTCTATCTGCACCGGAGATCGGGCCCCGCGGCTTATCTAAAGTTCACATCAAGCTAAAAGCAGAACAAAGGAGGAGTAAAAAAAAAAGAAAGAAAGAAAACACACACAAGGGAAAGCCACCAAGGCTGCAAGACACGAGTGTGTGTTAGACGGCTTTAGTTCGCTAAAGGGTGAATTAATCTCTCAATTGTGCGTCTATATAACAATCAGCGGCGCTTTGTTAAAGAAAACCTTTCACACAGCTGAAAGTGGAGACTTTAAAACAACATAAAAACACAAAGTTAAAGTTTTAGAGCTGCAGCTTTTAGCGACAACGAAGCTAACGCTGGAACAAACCGTCATGAAAACACAGGTTCTGTTAAAGTTTAAAGATAAAGCAGAAGTTTAATAAAGTGACAGTAAATAAGGCGTTAGCATGTTAGCAAACAATAGCATGTTAGCTAACGATACAGAAACCTTTCACAAAGTTTTTTAAAGTGACAGCACATAAATGTAATAAAACACCTCTGCACACAAACCAGGTAGTCCTCCAGCCAATCAGAGTCAATCTCTGTTTAGTCTCAGTAGAAACCAGTATCAGACGCTACCCCACTATAAAAAATATCAGACATGTGTGCACGTAGAATAAGGTTATGAGTTTTGTATCAGTCCGTCTGATACTGGATTTAGAAACAAACAGCAGCAACCTGTGCTAGCCGGCTAGCTCTTATAAAGCTAAGCTAGCTCATGTTACGTCTGGAATCTTTTCCTCTTTAAATCATTTTATATCTCCATGGTGTAAAAAAACAGTTTTAAACTAGTGGCGGTAACGTCAGATAGCTTCAGATGCTACGTGAGGAGATGATTTCTCCGGTGAGCGAGCGATGTGTGCAGCAGGGAAGAAGCAAACACAACGTTGTGTCGTTTCACATTTGCTGTGATTGTGTGAGCCCCGCCCATAAAAGATCTGATTGGTTCAGCAGATCTTTGCAGGAGCAGAATCACTTCCCAACAGAGAGACTCCAGATAAAGTTTGCATCCAGTTGATCCAGGTTAGTACTGAGAGTTTAGACCAGACCAGACTTTTATTTATTAGCAGTGTAGCTCCATGCTGCCTTTAAGGGAACGGGACATCAGAGTATCTGTCCCTCCATCTCCAGCTGATCTAGTAACATGTCAAACTGAAAGAATGCAGCTCTAAAAAGCAGAATCCACTGACTTTCTGCTCCACATGCTCAGCAACAACGAGCAGCTCTGCTTCAGCAAAGTTTCTAAGGAAGTTTAAAGAACTTCTTTGCAGGGAGAGAGAAAAAAAAAAGAAAAGAGGGAGGACGACGAGGTCGGCGTGGCGATTTCCTTGTCTGGCTATGTGCAGGCGTCCTGGTTTGCTTTCAGCCGTGGGAGGCAACGTATTATTCATGCTGACCTCTGAGCTCTAGCACTGATGTCAGAGGAATAACACACAAAGAGAGAGAGAGAGAGGGAGGGAGAGGGAGGGAGAGGGAGGCCCAATCAGCTGTGTGGATCTGCAGGGTGTTATCTATCTACCATCAGCAGGCCTCCTTATCAGCCCCAAACATCTTTCTCAGCAGGGTGGGGGAGCGACAGAGCGGCTCGGCTGCCATTAAAAACACAACACATTCGTCGTCTAGCAGCTGTGTGCTCCACCAACGCTTCTCCAACACTTTTTCAGCTTCTCTCTTAATTATTATCCAGACGTCCAGCTAAAGAAACAAAACACAAACAGACAGCAACAACGGCGGCGACGCTGGGAAATAAATAAATAAATAAAAACAGCCAGATGTAATTACAACGTGCCCTCCGTCCTCCATCTCTCCTTCCATCTGCCCAGCCTCCCTCTCTCCCTTTTTGCTTTCTGCCATATCAGCAGCAGCGATCGCCGCCAAGTTTTATCTCGTCTCCCATCTCAACCGCCAAAATATAAGCCCAGGGATCCAGCCTGCCTGCCTGCCTGCCTCCTATCTCCCCATCAAGGAGAGGAGCCGTATCAGGCTGAAAGATCACCAACCGTTGGGGGAGGATGACGCACAAAAAGACACAGACAAATATCTATCTGCTACACAAACACCCCCCCTCCTCCTTCTCCTCCTTCTCCTCCTTTTACCGTGGGCTCCTGAAAGCCACGGACCTAATCCATTGTTGCTGGGAGAAAGAAAGAAAGATGCTACGTCGTCTTAATGTAGACCGGCAGATCTGGTGTCAGTGTTTAGAAAAGATATCGTTTCCAAACTAAAATAATGTAAAAGTCTGATTTTTAGCTGCATCAGTTAGCGACAGGTGACTTTCTGCAGGAGCATCAGATTTTCATCCGTTTTGCAGAAACAGTGTGCGCACTTTAAAGCAGCATGTGTTTATATCCATCATAATCAGACACAAGTAGTAAGTAAAAGGTCAAAGCACAATAAACCAGCTTATTATTAGCAACTATAATGCTAATAATACGCTGGGGGGGGGTTGTGTAACACCTAAAATACCATATCCGATCTACTTCTGCTGCTAAAGCTAATGTTAGCGTCACATTCAGAACTAACAGGATTAAATATAGCAACCAGCTAATGTTATTTAAGGTTAGCTAATAACACTTCACTGCCATCTGCATCCAAGTTAGCAAGCTAATACTAAGCTAATACCAATCAATTGTTTTTAAACTTTAACTGCTAAAGCTAATGTTAGCGTCACATCCTGACGTTTTACGGTGAAGGGTAGCAACCAGCTAATGTTTACTAATGTCCACATTAGCTAGCTAATGGTACTCCAGCACAACAAAACAATTCTTATCAGCAATAACTATAATAATGATAAAGGTACACAAACATAAATAAAGCAACACTTTTTGCCGCTTAAGCTAATGTTAGCATCACATTCTGAGCCGTTAGGATTAAACCAGCTAATGTTATCTAAGGTTAGTAGTATTAATGTTATATAATATATCAGGGTAAATGTAGCAACCACCTACCAACACTACCATCTGCATACAAGTTAGCAACTTTAGCTGCTAAGGGTAACAACCAGCTAATGTTAACTAATGTCCAGGTTAGCTAGCTAATGGTACCAATCAAATAGCACACAAAAAAACACTTCCTTTTAGCAATAACAATGCTAATGATAAAGTGTTTTATGCACAAATATAAATAAATATAAAAAATAATGCTGCTTAAGCTAATGTTAGCTTAACACACATAGCTTCTAGGGTGACTTGTAGCAACTAGCTAACATTAACTAATGTCACAGTTAGCTAGCTACTGGCAGCAATCAAACAGCATCACATATTTAACCAGTTTTAAAGTGACACTAATAATAAAAATAACCAGCAAGTGTTAAAATATGCAAAACAACAGCCTGTAGCTTCAGCTGCATCGTAGGTGGCTTACGTCTAAACAACAACACCTCAAACCAAAATAACGCTGCTGAAAACAAAGATAAGCGACATCGATGTGCAGCACCATCATTTTCAGGGAGGAAGTCAGAGGTGGACTCCTGGGACCCGGCTGGAGATTCTTCATGTCAGTACCAGCAGGCTACATGGTGGATAGTACAGTGCTTCAGCATTACTACTAGCAGTGGTAGTATTAGTGGTGATGGTAGTAGCACCAGCAGCCCCCCCTTCCCTCCCCCCGGCTCAACCCCCAGCTGAACAAAGTCCTTATCACTCCTCACTCTTTCCTATCAAACCGTCTGCCAAATCACAAGTGAGTCACGGGGCTGAGAGCCTGGCCGGCCTCGACCGCAGCCTGGGCCCCGGTGCACAGGGAAGCATGGTGGACCGGGGCCGCTGATAAAGGCGGCCATGACACCCCCCCGAGACGCACACATGTACACGCTCTCTCATACACACCAAGTCTAGTCGCAGTTTATCTGCCTCAGGGTCTGGAATACATCTCCAGGCCTCGCTGCAGGTGCCTGCTGGGAGTTCACGGCCTCACCATGGCAACATATATGAAAAAACAGGAAGTGACAACATGCAACGCTACCAAGACAAAGCATTCATGCTAACGTTGACTAAAGTGGTTCAAAAACATCATCATCATCTGCATGGAGTAAGTCCACGTTAGCTAGCTAATAGCTAATTGCTAGCTAATGGCACTTTAGCTGCTTAAGCTAGTGTTAGCTTCCCATTCAAAATGTAATATAATGTAGCAAGATGCTAACTAAAGTTGTCAATCAGTTTCTTCATAAAGCAAGTCCAAGCAAGCCAGCTAATGGTTAGCAATCAAAGAGAGTTAGCCAAAGTTTTTATTTCCTGTTTGCAACAACAATGCTAACAATAAAGTCTGCTGTGTGATGAAATAAATAAAGTCACACACGTTTATGGTTTGCTAAAGCCATGTCTACTTTACATTCAAAGGGTGAAAGTTAGCAACGTTAGCAAGCTAATGGCACCAATACAATACCTCAGCTGATTAACCTTAAGTTAGCTTCACATGAGCTCTTAGGGTAAAAGGTGGAAACCCGCCATCGTCCGTTAACGGCACCAATCAAACAGTGTGTGCAGCTTTACCCTACAACGTAATCAGTCATAATCAGTCATTCGATTCGCCATCAGTAACAACAATGCTAGTAATAAAGAGAGCTGTGTCATAGCTTAAATAAAGACACACTTGTTTGATAAAGGCATGATGCCCACTTCTTATAATTTAGATTCAGATCAGATCATCTGCATAGAATGAGTCCAGCTCACACAGAAACTATTCTGAGAGACAACAAATACAAAATATATAAATATATACACATTTTTTTGTGTAACAGAATATAAATAAACAAAGCTGCTTATGCTAACGTTAGCTTCACATTCAGAGCTCTCAGGGCGACAAGCTAATCCACAACAACAATCATGAGCTACTGAGCTAGCTGCTAACTTATCAGCACACAGCTCTCTGTTCTGCTACACACTTATTTACATTACTGATGAATCAACCGACTGGGAGGCAGATTAATTGCCCAAAAGTCTTCATTACTTTACACTCACAGACAAACACCAAACTTCCAACTCTTTGTGCTTGAAAATGGCCAAAACAAACAAAGCATCAAGATAGTTTCTGGTTATATTTTTATTATCGCAACTAGTAGAAATGACAATAAGCTACGGGTTGCGACAGGATTTAGACCGTTGATCCTGATACCGCTTCACCAGTCTCTGACGCAAAACTGAAAAACAACTAGTTGATCGATCGGTTGATAAAAACAAAAAAAAGTGAATCAGCGACAAATCTGATCATTTAGGAATCGGTTTAGTCATTTTTTTCATATGAGCGGTTTGTGCTTTTCTGATAATTTGGAACATTGCAGCAGATGTTTTTCAGTATGTCCTGGCATTTAAGGGTAAATCTATTAATGAGTAATGAGAGAGTAGAACTTGCAGAATTGTGGCTCGTTTTTATTAAGAAGTGAGTCATTTTCAAACAGAAAACCTTTGTTAAAACAAAAGTAAATGTTTTAGGGCGTTTGCAGGCTGCACTGCATGCATTCCTTTTGGTTTTGCTTTATTATAATTATTATTTTCTTTATAAAACACACCTGCTGCGACCCTGCAGAGCCGGGATCAGGTTATTCTGATCACAGATGATAGCCACTCTATGTAACTACTGTGCTCATGTGATAGCACTGCAGTCTAAACTTCAAGCTCTCTGAGGACAAGCTGACACAATCAGAGATGAGACAACCAAACAAGCTGATAGGACGGTTCCCAGCTGCAAGCTTCCAGCAACACTTGGGGAGCAGCAGAGGTCAATCACAACATCATTAATATACACAGATATGTACATACATATATATCAACTCTGAACATCAGTTAGCAGCCGATAAAACCTGCACACGCTTTATAAACAGGAAGAACTCGTCAAGCACGGAGACCAGCCAAGCGCCAGAGCAAGAAAAAAGGGCCTTTCAAGATGCATTATTGAGTTAAAAAAAAAAAAAGAAAAAGATCCAATTGTAAGCAGCTATCAGCGGCAGAGATCAGCCATGCAGGCCTATCTGACGCCCCATCTCTGGGAAAAGAGAAGTGAAAAGCCGGAGGGTGGTGGTGGGGGATAGAGAGGAGGAGGAGGGGGGCCTCAGACAGAAAACAAATAATAAAAAATAAAAAAAAAGATCCAATTTTAATCTTTATCTGGACTCACATCGGATCGCTGCTTATCTCTGCTCACATCGGGGCTTTTTTTATTTTCTCAGAGAACACAGCAGAATTAAACAGGAAGGAAGCCAATGGAGCAAACATTCTCCACACATCATACATGAAAAACTTTAAAAAACAAATTCCTGCAGAGCTGAAGAAGTCTGAGAACAGCAGCAGCAGCTTTTAACTCCAGTCAGTGGAGTTACATTTACACGCAACTCGTTGTTAAACACGTTTATTAGTCGGAAGATAGACTAATATTAATTAATAATAAATAGAAAGGTAGTTTCTTACGTTTAATCTGCCGGGGCTTGCTCTGCTTTCTGCGGGACATGCCTGCTCTCCTGTGGGAAGCGTCTCCTGCTCCTTCTGCTCCTTCTTCTTCTTCTACTACTTCTATTCGCTCCTTCTCTTTCTTCTTCTTCGTTTACTGCTGGGACGCGGCGCTCCGATCAACCGCCGGAGCAATCCGCATGACCCGTCCCCGCACTTCGAGGAGCTATCTTCGGCCACGACAGTCCTGCCGAGTCCTACCTGTGGCTGAGTCCGTTCACCTGTCACCGTCCTCCGGGTCTTCTTCCCGGGAAGCGTCAGCCCGGTTTCCTGCTAACGTTATTCCGTTGCCGGGCGCGCCTCCGCCGGAGCCGCTAATATCGCACGTCTGTCGGTTGACAGCTGTGTGTGTACGGAAGCTGGTGAGGGATTCGGTGAGTGTCGAGCTGAGCCGAGTGAGTGCTCGTGTTTTTCGGTCAAGTTTCCTCCCGCCGGTCCGACGGTTCGTCCGCCTGCTGCCTCTGAACCGGGAGACACTTTCAATGGAGCTCGAGCGCTACAGTCAACTCCGCTACTACTGAGCACGGAGCGCGACGCGGGCACGCCCCCCTACGTATGACGTAAGGCGCCGCACTCACCTCCTATTGGTTGACACTCATCCCACGTTTGCGAGCTTTTTTATTTTTTTTACCTGTCAAAAATAATAAAATAAAATAAAATAAAATTCATATTTAATCAGAATAATAATTTGATCAGAATAATATAAAATACATAATAACATAATAATAGTATTTATTTTTTTAACGTATCAAAGTTATAAATAAATTAAATCTAACATAAATAAAAATAGAGTAAAATGCTTTACATTTTATCAACATGTATAAACACATATAACTAACAAAAAATAAATAACATACAAATATTTAAATATGAATTTATCTAATGGAAATAAAAAAAAAAATTTATCTCAATTTAGATCTATCCAAGTCAAAATTAGCCTGTGAAAATTAAATAAAGTAAAATACAATATGGTTAGGATATAATAGAAATAAATATACTGTAGGTGAAAATAAATACACAGAAATGTATTCATATTTTAGTTAATTTGTCATTATAACATTTCATATCTGTTCTACAAATCAAAATTTGCCATGTATAAAAATAATACAATGATTATATTAACATTAAAATTGTATATTATTACTACACAAAGCAAAATACATTATATTTTAATATTTTCATGTCTTTATTAAGCACTTTGCTACACTGAGGATTATCATTAATAAAAGTAGTTTTTAGTTTTGCTTCTTTTAACAACAACTCAGTAATATTTAGTGAGTTTTTAATGATTCTTTTCATGCTGCACAAATTACCCTGCACTGCTGTTGTTTTTATTGTTTTATTACATTTATAAAATACTGTTTTTTTCTGTGAAATACTGTGAACTTTCATACCTTTAAATATCATAAGAAGAAGAAGCAGAGGAAATGTGCCATCGTTCTATTCTAAAGGTTCGCTTCCTCTCAGTGAAAAGGTGTCACTGAGTTCTGCATTCTTATTTCATCACGTGTCCTGCTGCTGCTGCTGCTGCTGTGTTGTGTTACTTTCATTGTGCTCTGGTCCGATTCTTGTTTAAATGTGATACAGACCTGAGATTAGTCAGGATTTCCTTTTGGACTGACGACGGGCCGCTCTAGTTTCCTGCACAGATGAGTCAGATTGGAGAAATTCCTGCAGGAGTATGAGCCCATGATTTATTTTAAAAGGTTTAAAGGACTCACGTGTGAGTGGATCGTTGTGTTTGTTCCTCCTGTGATGTTCTGCCTCCACACTGATTACACTTCATTTCTCTCTGTATTTATACTCTAGGCACATGCTGCATTCACTGTAAAAGTGCTTTTTATAACCACACAGATACTTCAGACCAGGTCCAGGAGTTCAGCAGCTAAATTCACTGGTGACACCTAGTGGACAGTTGTCAAATCACAAGAGGAGCACAGAGAAACTCATCACAGGCTTTATGGACCAGTTAATCAACTAATCAACTAATCAACTAATCAATCAATTAACTAATCAATCAAACGTCTTTCATCTTCAGGAGTGTAAATACAGACTGACAGAGCTTTTCATCCATTTATTTTAATCATATTGTCATTTTGAATTAGACTGTTTCATGTTTTTTTTTGTGCCGTGTAAAATAAAAGCAGCTTTAAGAAATAATTACATCTTTACATTTAGCCAAATGTGAGAATTAAATGTTTTATATTTGGAAATGTCAGCAGTGCTATAAAATAATAAATTATAAAAGAACCAGTATAACCTGTAAGAATAAAAACGCAGCTTTATTTAGATTTTTTTAATTTGATCAATAGTTTTTCTTCAGTTTACATCATTTTAACATAATAATTTTAGACTAATTGTTTTATTCTGTGACTTTACATCAAGTCTGAAATATATTTACACATAAACAGAGTGTGAGCTGCTGCAGGACTCGTCATCGTCAGTTAAAGCTCCGTCCTCTGATCATTATTCTGTGTTTCCTGTGTCCTGTGTGGCAGATAAGTTTCACCTGAACCGTCCATGTAGCAGAAAGAGGTTTAATATTTACTCCCACCAGGAGTTCACGGAGCTCCACATGTTTGCTTGACCTCGTGTTTTTCTGCCGCGTGTCAACAGACCAACGCTGGACTTCAATTAGTCTTTAACTCCTCACACATCCGCCTCGCTCACGATTTAAATGATCCAATCAGCCAATCACATCAGGAAACGAGCGCCATCTCTAAAAACAGAAAGTCTCAGAGGTCAGAGCGGTTTACAACGACCTGCAGGTTTACATGGATGAATGTAAACCGGTCTGATGATCCAAGGAGCAGCTCCAATAAATAATAATATGAGTTTTACTGATAATAATTAAAGTTTTCTCCATTTCTTTATAAAAATGATTCAAAACCTCAAAAGATAATAAAACGAGACCTGAATTTAGACAAAGAGAAGCCAGTCAGTCAAAGACCTGTGTATCTGCTCATTCATTATTATCATGATGTGTTCATATCATGTCCTCCTTGTGTCCAGAACCACTTCAGTTCTGAGATGTTGGTGGGTTTCCTCACATCAACTGCTGCTTCAGGTCCAACAACAACATTTCATTTGGATTAAGGTCAGGACGTGTGTGTGTAAACCTGCTGATGTTTTTATGAAGAAATGTAGAAAAGCCTTTAAGCTGCTCTGTGTTTCTGATAATCCTGTAAACTCTACTGAACTAAAACAAACAGCACCAGGAGCTGAGGCTGTGTGAGAGCAGAGAGCTGAGCGTATCTCCAGTTTGGCTTCAGTTTGGATTCAGCAGCAGGACCAGGACTCCTTCAGCTTCAGTCCTCCAGCGTCTCTGTCACACATGAAGAGAAGAGGACGGAGTGAACTGTGATCCTGCAGCTGTTAAAACACCGTGAGCTCGTCAGCCTCTCAGCAGCGTGAGTCAGCAGCAGTGTCTGTGTCCGCAGGTCATTTCACGGTGAATCTGCTTTATTAGCTTTAGCTGCTCTTCCAGGAAGCGAGGGCTCAGTGTGTGTTCTCCATAGAGCCCCTGCAGATGTTTGCAGCATCGAGCTGAGGCGGTCAAAGAGCAGCGTTCTGCAAACGGCCCGGTCAGAGTCCTGCTCTCAGATCAATGCTGTTAGCTGAGCCTGTTAGAGATCTGTGTGTGGGACGGGGAGGTGGACGGGGAGGCGGAGGGGGAGCGAGGGGGAGCGAGGGGGAGGCGGAGGGGGAGCGAGGGGGAGCGAGGGGGAGCGAGGGTTATTTCTGTGGAAGTGTTCAGAGATTCTTTCTGTCTTTTTCTCTGAGCTCCAGGATGAGAACAGCGCTGCTCATTGTCTTCCTGCTTCCTGCGCTGACAGCCACGGCCTCGGCGACACCAGGTAGGACCTCACCTGGACCGTCTGACACCCAGAGACTCACTGCTTTACTGCAAACAGCAGCTAAGATGGAGCCTCACAGTTCAGCTTATGATGTCGTATGTGCACATTTGACTTTTCATAAAATCAGCTTTAAAGGACGCGTGTGGAGAGTAGAGAGGCTGCTCTGTTAGCCAGAGACGGCCAGAGACAGCCAGAGACAGCCAGAGACAGCCAGAGACATCCAGGTAAAAGTTCAGTAAAACTAAATGATCGACTGTTAAAGTATGAAATGCTTCGGGCTGCTTTGTCTTGTTCTAACGTGAGGTGATCAGTCTGAGACCGAGGAGCCAAACGGTTCTTCGTCCTCTTCGGATCAGACCCTGACACTCGTCTCAAACATAAACTCTGGCCTCAGTCCTCCAGCTGTCCAAACGTCCAAACGTCTGATCAGCTGTAAACATCATCTAGCGCCTGATGTTTGAAGCGTCCTGATTATAGATCAAGACACGTCTCTGTGTTATCTGTTAACACTGAACACCTGGTTACAGTCAGCGTCTACCTGTTTCTGTGGTGGACTAGTTTCTAGGTGACTGTCCCTGGAGTGGACAGATGTCTCACGTCTTGTCTAAAAGACACTGACAGAGAAATATCTGAGCTGGCAGCGACTGAGGCGTCTTTGTTTATTGGTCCTCGGGTCTCCCCCTCCAACAGCTCAGATCAGACACATGAAATAAAAATATGCACAGGAAGACGTTTAGTTTACGCAGTGAGACACAAAGAGACACAAAGAGACACATAGAGACATGCTGTGTGTGGTGGCTCCAGCTCTCAGTGAAGGTGTTAATCAGTGTCACCGTGGAGCTGAGAGAATGAATCAGGTTTCTATGCTGAGACAGAAACTGAGTCAGTCTCTACTGAACGTCTCTGACGAGTGTCTCTGACGAGTGTCTCTGACGAGTGTCTCTGAACGTCCCGGCTGTGGTCTGGTTCACCATCAGACCACAGCACAAAGACCCCAGAGACCTCAGTGGTTCAACACAACAGGACGCTGTCTCAGTCGGTCTCTGGTTTCTGCTGCACATCAACGGCTGTCTGCAGACACAGAGGACACAGAGGACAGAGAGGACAGAGACCTTTGTTCTGCTGACTGATCTCCTAAGATAAACGGCTCTGTCTTCATGAAGCGTCCTGCAGGTGGCGCCATCGTTCAGCTCTTTTATGCTATGAGCTGCTTCCAGATGAAGGACGTCTCAGTGGTGAGGTGGTCATCACTGATGTCTCCCAGCAGAAGGTTCTAGGTTCTAATCCATGGTTCTCCTGGTTCCTCTCTGTGTGTAGTCTGCATGTTCTCCCTGTGTCTGTGTGGGTTCTCTCCAGGTTCTCCAGCTTCCTCCCACCGTCCAAAGACATGCTGCTTAGGTTCATTGGTGACTCTGTCTCTCTGTGTGTTAGCCCTGAGATAGACTGGAGACCTGTCCCCCCTGATGTCCCATGTCCAGCCTGTCTCTAAACACTCGTCTCTACTTCTCAGATGTCCCTGAGGACCTGGTGGTGTCTCTGAGACATGGCAGACTCAGAGGAGGCTACGTGACGGTCAAAGGGACAGAGAGGAAGGTGAAGAGCTACCTGGGCATCCCCTTCGCCCGGCCCCCCGTGGGCCCCCTGCGCCTGGCCGCTCCCCAGGACGCGGAGCCCTGGGACGGCGAGAGAGACGCCACTCAGCATCCACCCATGTGAGTCCATCTGGTCCCTGAGACACTCTGGAGGACACGCTGTCCTTCTCATTCTCCTCCTCCTTCTCGTCTCCCTCTCTCAGGTGCGTCCAGGATCCAGAGTTAATCGTGAACGTTTCTAGGACCATGTCCATCGAGTTTGTCCCCCCAGAGATTTCAGAGGACTGTCTCTACCTGAACGTGTACACTCCAGCTGAAGCAGCCAGAGGAGACAAACTGCCGGTGAGTGAAAGACGTTACAGAGACGGAGGCTCATAGAGGACAGAGCTGCTCTTTAACGCTCAGGCTCGTTAGCGGCGTCCAATCAGAGTCTGACGTGACCACTCAGTGATCCCTGCTGCTCTGGTTTCCATTCAGACGCTGAGGTCTGAAGTCCGTCCCCCCTCCGTCCCTCTCACAGAATAACAGCTGTTAGCGGTTTAAACATGCAAAGTGGAGACAAAATGACAGAAGACTGTTTGTAAACAGACTCAGAGGGACGTCACATATGCAAAGTGATGCAAAGTGTCCACAAAAGAGACACAACTAGTAATAGTATATGGAGACAAGAAGGAGACAAGATGATGCACAATGTCCATAAAAGCAATAATCTGTGTGTGAAAACTAATAAAAGCAACAAAATAACACAAAATGTCATTTAAAGACACTCTGAGTAAACATAAAGAGACAAAATGTCCACAAAGAGACAAAATGTCCACAAAGAGATGAAAGAAATGAATAAAAACAGTGCAGAGAGACACAAAGTGGACTCAAAGAGACGACATGATGCACAAAGAGACACTGCAAAGACACAAAAGGGACAAAATGATGCAAAGACACAACGTGACGTCCTGCAAAGAGACAAAATG
Organism: Planiliza haematocheilus; assembly: GCA_005024645.1. Classification (NCBI taxonomy): domain Eukaryota; kingdom Metazoa; phylum Chordata; class Actinopteri; order Mugiliformes; family Mugilidae; genus Planiliza; species Planiliza haematocheilus. The sequence continues at coordinate 29,724 of SRSE01000089.1, forward strand.
AATGAATGTGAAAGCAAAGAGTGTCCTCAGAGGTTAAAACAATGACAGGAACCTGAAGAGACAAACCTTTGCTTTAAGTGTCTCTGTGTTTATGAGAGACAGCTCCTGTATCCCAGAGGTCAGAGGTCACTGTGTGTTGTGTGTCAGGTGATGGTGTGGATCCACGGGGGAGGCCTGTCCATGGGGGCGGCCTGTCAGTACGACGGCGCTCCGTTAGCTGCCTACCAGAACGTAGTGATGGTGATCATTCAGTACCGCCTGGGCATCCTGGGCTTCCTCAGGTAAGGAACCGTCCTCACACCATCCACCCTTTGACTACGTCCCCTCTGACCTGTCCTCCTCCAAAGCACCGGGGACGAGCACGCTCGGGGTAACTGGGGCTTCCTGGATCAGCTGGCGGCTCTGAGGTGGGTGCAGGAAAACATCGAGGCCTTCGGCGGCGACCCGCAGACCGTCACGGTGGCCGGAGAATCGGCCGGAGGCATCAGCGCATCGATCCTGGTAGGAACAGAAAAATAAACGTACGCTGGTGAGGAGCACGTCCAGCTGTCAGCTGACTGCACGTCTGTCTCCCTCTGACCAGACGCTGTCTCCACAAGCTAAAGGACTCTTTCACAGGGCCATATTTCAAAGCGGAGTAGCAACACTCGGGACCTACACCACCAAACATCCCCTGTCTCAGGCAAAGGTAACCAAACCTGGAACTGATCATTTCTATGTTAATGAAATACGCAAAAAGAAGTTTTCCATCTTAACTTGTTGCAGGTTAATGTCGTGTACACGTCCTTTGTTCTTTCCTTCATTTCCAGATTGTCGCCAACATAACAGGATGTGACCACAGCAGCACACAGGAAATGATTCAGTGCTTCAGAGGAAAGAGTAAAGACGAGTTAGTGGCTGCGACCATAAAGGTAAACGACCCGGTCAACTCACTGTGTGTCTTTATTTAAACGTGTTTCATTTAAAAAACTCTTAGTGAGCTGCAGGAGCTGCTTCCTGTAACGGTTGACGGCAGCAACTGTCAATCATCATGATGTCACATCCTGTTTTTAAAGCATCAAATAACTTAAACAAACATTATTTTAACTACCTGAAATGTATGTGACCTGGTACTTTAGTGTTTTAGTTTTAGGCCCGCCCACTAACATGAAGGGGGCGGGGCTTATGGCATACACTACAGCCATCCACCAGGGGGCGCTCCACATGCTTTGCCTCCACTTTAGAGGCGCTGTCATGGCGTCCACTTGTTCTACAGACTGTGGCTGACGTTGATTAATCTCTTCCTGGCGTTTAGATGAAAATCTTCCTGGGAGCCGTGGTGGAAGGTGAGTTTCTGACTGACTTGGCGGAGGAGCTCCTCAAGAGGAAGGAGGTGCTGAAGGTTCCTGTGATGATGGGAATAACCAACCATGAGTTTGGGTGGATCCTGCCTCAGGTGGTGCCACATACTCAGACGCTACGTATTCATGTGTCGTTGTCGTGAATTAACCGTGAAGCTTTGTCTCCTGTGGGTCGCAGAGCTTCGCTCCTCCAGGCTGGGACAAAGGTATGAGCCGGGAGTCGGTGCTGGCGGTGATTAACATGTTCAATCCTGCAGGGGTGAGCACTGACGTCTGATTTAACTTAACACGTCCTTAGTTTATTTTAGAGACGTGTCAATATCAGATGTTTAGTTCAATTTAAAACCATCTATTCACTTTAGATGTGCTCCTTCAAGAGTTTAGCTTCTGTTCCAGGTTTTTGCCACCAACGACCTCATCGCTGATGAATACCTGAAAGATGCTAAAACTCCAGAGGAGATCAGAGACGGGTTCACAGAAATCATTGGAGATCTGCTGATGACACTGCCGGTGGTCAAGGTGGCAGAATACCACTCAGGTCAGAGGCCTCGATCACTCAGTCAGAACACTGATCTGGTCTCTAGAGTCCAGGTGTGAACACTGATCTGGTCTCTAGAGTCCAGGTCAAACAGGTCCAGGTGTGAACACTGATCTGGTCTCTAGAGTCCAGGTTAAACAGGTCCAGGTGTGAACACTGATCTGGTCTCTAGAGTCCAGATTAAACAGGTCCAGGTGTGAACACTGATCTGGTTTCTAGTGTCCAGGTCAAACAGGTCCAGGTGTGAACACTGATCTGGTCTCTAGAGTCCAGATTAAACAGGTCCAGGTGTGAACACTGATCTGGTCTCTAGAGTCCAGGTTAAACAGGTCCAGGTGTGAACACTGATCTGGTCTCTAGAGTCCAGGTTAAACAGGTCCAGGTGTGAACACTGATCTGATCTCTAGAGTCCAGGTTAAACAGGTCCAGGTGTGAACACTGATCTGGTCTCTAGAGTCCAGATTAAACAGGTCCAGGTGTGAACACTGATCTGGTCTCTAGAGTCCAGGTTAAACAGGTCCAGGTGTGAACACTGATCTGGTCTCTAGAGTCCAGGTTAAACAGGTCCAGGTGTGAACACTGATCTGGTCTCTAGAGTCCAGATTAAACAGGTCCAGGTGTGAACACTGATCTGGTCTCTAGAGTAAACAGGTCCAGGTGTGAACACTGATCTGGTCTCTAGAGTAAACAGGTCCAGGTGTGAACACTGATCTGGTCTCTAGAGTAAACAGGTCCAGGTGTGAACACTGATCTGGTAATAAACATGTGTAGGGCCTTCATGTCTAAATATATTGACTGGTTGTTTGTTTAGATGCGGGCGTTCCAGTTTACATGTATGAGTTTGTGTACAGCGCCAAGATGCACCAACACAACAGACCCAGCTTTGTGAAGGCTGATCACGCTGACGATGTCGGCTTCATGTTCGGTGGATGTTTCTGGGCAGGACATATTAATATCACAGGTAGGTTAATGTAAGATGCTACCTGAGACGTTTAGTGACACAACTAATGATAATGGAATGAAGGTCGTGGTTAACGGGCGTCCGTGCTCCTCTCCTCCATCAGGCAACGTCACCAAAGACGATGAGAGAGTCTGTAGGATGATGATGGGATACTGGGCGAACTTCGCTCGTACTGGGTGAGAACAGTAGCATCATTAAAGCTGCACTCACTAACCAGAGCACTGTCACCTTGACCAGATGCTGTGGGCGGGGCTTAATGTAACAGAAGACTACAGTAGTTATACACGTCATCTGAGGTTTTCAGTATAAAGATGAACGGTGGAACAACTCCTCAAAATCAACTAGAGCTCCCCCTGGTGTCTGGCTGCAGTATAGGTCATAAGCTCCACCCCCTCTATGTTAGTGGGCGGGGCTTATTCCAAACTAAAACACTAAAATACACGTCAAAAAAAATATTTTTAAGGATGGTTCTGTCGTTTTAGGTAGTTAATATAATGTTGATGAATGTTCACGTGTCATTTTTGGATAAGTTTCGTCTTAGTAGTCAGGATGTGACATAATGGAGACCATGAGTTGCCATGCCAACCACTACATAAAGACGTCCTGTGGGACAGTGAGAGTTGTAAAAACAATTTTTAGTTTTTAGTGTGTAATCCAACATTTGCAGAGCGTAGCATTAATTAAACTAAAACACGAGTGAGTCTGGAGGAAGAGTGGGCGGGGCATCAGTATCACGGCCCCACGTGGCCCCACCCCCTCAGACCGTACTGATCAGACTCTGGATCCAAACTCACAAGATGGCGCCGCCCGTATCCCCGGGAAACGAGAGTCAGTTTGACCAATGAGAGGAAGAGGAGACGTGGTGTCCATGTTTATATACAGACTATGCTTTAAACTGACTGGAGTGTTACAGCTACAGATATGACGTACATTATAGTTTCAGCATCAACGTTTTCACATGAGACAGTTCTAGTAAATAAACACATTTGACAAAAACTAACTGAGCAACATCAAAGATTTTCTACTGAAAATAAATGAGACTGGCATTAAAGAGGACGGCAGTCACTTTATTTACTTAAAGACAAACTAGGAGATCAATGACATTAAACATCCAAATGTGATGTCCTCTGCTGCGTGCTGTGCTGAGGTTTGTGTCCATGTCTCCTCAGCTCCCCTAACGGTGCTGGTCTGGTCAGCTGGCCTCCGTATGACCAGCAGAAGCAGGAGTACATGGAGCTGGGTCTGGTTCAGACCGTGAAGCAGAAGCTGAAGAAGGACCGGGTCCATTTCGCCACGGTCACTCTGCCTCAGAGGCTGGAAGAGTTAGCAGCAGCAGCCATGGCTGGGAACTGATCTGATGTCTTACTGTTTGTGTTCAGCCCACGTTTAGGTGTGTTTGTTTTTTAGAATAAGAATCGATGTCTGGATCCTAGTTTTCCTCTTTTTCAAGCCCCTGTCATTAAAGGAAAGAACCCTGTGATAAATGTAAGAGCTGCAGCTAAACTTCTATTCATTATGTCTCATTAAAGGTCCATACAATGCAGTTCAGTGCAATCCACTGTATTATACATGTGCAGTATAAGTATTAAATTAAAATTAAACACAGGATAACCTCAATAAGAAACAAAAACATACAAAAACATAAAAACTATTCCAATTGGCTGCAGAGACAAAAACAAGCATGATGGGCACAAAGGGTCAGACAGGGACTCAAAATGGCTGCAAGAAAAGACAAAACCACAACGAAGGGATGCACAAAACACGACAACCACAAAGTGTCAGTAAAGGCTGCAAAAAGACCGACTGCAAGGAGACGTTAAACAACCACAAAGAGACTTAAAATGGCTGAAAAGAGACAGAACAACTAAACTAACACGACTGCAAAGAGAAGCAAAGCTTTCACATAACATCACACAGCGACTACAGAGACACTCAGACTCGTCTCGTCCACATACTGACACCATGATGACAAAAAGGTATAAATATCTATTCATCAAAATATTATAGGAGAATATTGACAAGCCTTCTATAAAACTCTTGAATGAAAGTTTGAACCATATAAATAATAATAAATAATTCACATTCATTCAGTAAAAGTAAAAAAGTTAATTTGAGCTGCAAATAAACATTTTTATTGAGGACAAGTCATAGCAGCTCATAAACAAAGAAAAGACACTGGACAGATAAAGATACATAAAGATAATAAATAAATTAACATAAAATATAAGAATAAATAAAGGTAACGGACTTCTTGAGCGGGTAAGGATAACTAAATTTGCTTAAATAATTATATGTTTATTGTTGTGGTTTCTTTTTGAATATATAATTAATTAATACACAAATCAAATTAAACCATAAAAAACAATAACTTTATCATCGATCAGATATAAAAGAAAGAAATATTGACGATAAACTGCATGTTGTTATTCGAATAAACTTTTATTATGAAGGGAATATCCGGTAAGGAGTCGTGCTGGCAAACTTCAGCGCTGATTGGCTGCGCTGCTTGTCGACGTCATTGGGTACCCCTTCGGCCTGTGTTCGCGCTTGCGCACTCGCGTCAAACCCACAGTTCTGAGCAGGAGCTTCGAGCGACGCACCGTGAACCGGAGAGACGGAGAGGGGGAGACAGAGCGTGTTTCTGCGGCCACGGAGGGACGTGTTCGTGTACGTACACCCATTACACCTGCTATCTCATCAGGTATCTCTTTAAATGTTCCACTGTTGTTCCTGTACACGTTTAAAATGCTGCCTCGGTGTCGCAGTTGTGTTTGAATGGTGATGTTTTGGGTTTTCGGAGCCCCGGTGGTCCTCGGTTTGACCCCGCGTCGGTGCGTGTTCGGCTCCCGGTGCAGACTGACCGATGCTGGGGGGAGGAGGGGGTTCCCTGGTTTCTAGTTAGCCGGAAAAACGTCTCCGTGTTGGGCTCTAATCAAACCGGTGCAGCCTTACAGGAAACGTCAGCTCTCCGTGTTTATTCAGAGCCGCTTCCTCTCAGCTGTCAAGTGCTCCCGGTCCGGTAACGTGGGGCTCGTTGTATTGATAATAAAAATAAACAAATATAAAACAGCTATTTTTGTTTTTAACTTTTAATATTTGAATCAAGAAGGCTGGTTCCCATTTTGTCTCCAGAGACGCGGCGCAAACCAAATCCTATTCAGAAAAAATGCAATTTTAATTTCGCTTTCCTCTCTGGCAAAAATACGCATCACATAAAACTAAACACGACGCGTTTAAATAACAATGTTGACACGCTTTTATATTCGGCATTGATATCAGCCACTTAGCTCATCGTGTTTTTTGTAAAAGTCAGGCTTGCTCATTTGCACTCACTTAAAATAATCAGCCTGGTGTTAATGTAGTTATTTTTAGATGAGAAATGCAGCTTTGTCGTGCTAGAGCCCGAACCGAATTAAAGAACATCTTCTCTTGATCTGCAGCAATGATCAATTTATTGTCTATCAAATAATTACTTTCACTAATAAGCAGTGATTTTTAAAATGACAAGAATTTTTAATGGAGTCTGGTGTGACGTTCTCTCTTCATCAAATAAGGCAGGAGCTGCAATAGTTTCCAGATTATTGACCAGTTAATAGACAGAAAATTAACCAGGAATGATTTTAATGATGGAAATAATGATATGAGACATTTATTTTGTGTAAAATATAAATAAGTGTTGATGTAAATGATGTGTTTTTATGCTTTTCTTCATCATATTTGAAGTATTTCTGTAGGTTTTGCACAAACATATTTTTAATAAATAAGCCTTAACCCTTTAATTACCACCCTGTCATATTATTAGTGGGTCTGCAGCTCCTGCTCATGGTGTTATCTGGACGTACACACGGAGGAGAACTTCCTCCCAGCTTTTCCAGCAGCTCATTTGTGTAGACTCTTTGTTCTCTGGGCTTATCTTTTGTTGTGTCCACCCTCCGGCCGCTGTCTGGATCCACAGGGAAGAGGTTTGGAGTTGACCTCTGTATGAGCCTGAGCTGCACTGACAGGCATTTTGACTGCGTCTGTGTTCTGAGGTTGGAAAAGGACTCAAGGAAGTTTAAAACAACCACAACTGAAAGCAAAACGACTCGAAAGAGAAAAGATGAAAAACAACGGAGACAAAACAACCGCAGGACATATAAAATGGGACTCAAGCAGCTGCAAAGAGAGACAACACAACCACAAGACGATCAGGCTGGCTGCAAGGAGATGCAGCACAATGAAAACACCTAGAAGGAGAAAAACCCCAAAACAAGCAGAAAGAGACACGAATGGCTGCAAAACGAGTCAAACTGACTCACAAGAGTTATACAGTGACACAAAACACTCATGAAGCTGTCACTAAAGGCTGCAGAAAGACTCCAGCTGACTGCAAGGACACGCTAAACCACAAAGAAAACCAGAGCGGCAAAGACGAAACAAAACAACCACAAAGAGGCATCAAATGACTCCTGATGAGAGAGATCAACACCAAGAAACACACAAAAGGTTGGAAATGGACTCAGACAGAGAGAGACTTAAACACAGAAACAACAGAGAAAGAAAACCACCTCAGGAGTCTCGACGTGATTATAAAAACACGCTGAACGACAACAAAGACACACAATGGTTTAGATGCAGCTGAGTATGAAGAGATGGAACACAACTTAAACCAGAACCACCAAAATAAGAAAGAACAACCACAATGAGACACAAATACCTGCAAAATATCTCACAAAGAGACAAAAACCAAGCACACAAAGGTTAGGGAACGGACTCACAACAACCACAGCTGTGTCGCTAAAGGCTGCAAGACTGGACGACCACAAAGACAACCAGAAAGACAATCACAGCACATGCAAAGAAGAAACAAAACAATCACAGTCAGACACAAATACCTTCAAAGTGTCTCAAAGCAACTACAAAGAGACAAAAACCAAGCACAGGAAGATGCAAAAGGCTGCAGAGAGACACAACAGCTACAAAAAGACAGAGGCAAGAGTACAACAAACAACAGAGAAAGAAAACCACCACGAGAGTCTCAAAGTGGCTGCAAGGAGACGCTGAAGACGCTGAACCAGAAGAAAAACAACCACAATGAGACACTAATACCTGGAAAATATCTCAAACCGACCTCAAAGACTCACAACAATCACAACGGTGTCACTGAAGGCTGCAAAGACTCAAGGAGACGCTGAACAACCACAAAGAAAACCAAGAAGACGGACACAAAAACCTCCTCAATGAGACACGAAAGGATCCAAAACTGACTAAAGAGAGACGAACGTCCACCACAAACAGACACGAGAGGTTAGAAAAGACTCAAAATGTCTTCAGAGAGAAACTAAACGTGTACGGTGAAGACGTTTCTAGTTGACCTCTCTGTGAACCTGACTGACATTTAGCCTCCGTCCATGTTGTGACATTTTACAGCCGAGCCGTGATGGTAGATGTGCAGCAGAGGAGACAGGCTGCCGGATCAAACAGGGATAACGGTATTAACTTTTATGCCAGAGACATGTTGTGAGACGTCCTCTGAGGACATTGTGTGATATTTTTACGTCCAGACGCTCTGAGCTGAGATCCGTCACCTCGTCGGCCGTCGGCCACTCCTGCCTGTCTGCTGTGGTGTGATACGAGGCTGTGCAGGTCACACAAGGATCTGCTTCTCCTCAGACCTTATTTATGCAGCTCCATAAAACACTGCGCAGCGATACATGGATGGAGGCAGAGGCAGGGAGGATTCCTGGATCGTAAACGTGCAGCTTTATGATTTAAGAGCCGTCCAGAGAGCTGTCGTTCCCACGTACTGTTGATAGAAGCTGATAACGGTCAGCAGCGTTCCTCTTAGCGCCTGTAATCACACCAACACCTCGCTCTGATAGTCCAGCCCTGTTTGGTCGTCTCTAAAACTCTCTGAACACTTCTGACCTGGCATGTTATCACGCTCTTATCACACTCAGTCTGCTAACTCTCCATGTGGATTTCATAGCGAGGCGTGTTTCAGCTGATGCCTCTAATACCTCTGCATCAACTGGGTTGTCCTCCAACCAATCAGAGAGCTTGAAACGACTAGGCCCAAGCGTGACTAATGTTTCTTGACTGAAGGTCGACCATACGACCACAAGGAGAATCAAAGGGCTGCAAGAAGAGATGCAAAACAGCTACGACTGCAGCGAGGCATGAAAAGACACAAAGAGATGAACGACGACAACAACAACTGAGACAAAACAACCACAAAGACACACAAACGGCAGTGAAACGGTTCAAACTGACATAAAAAGACAAAAAAAAACAAGAGGCTGAAACGTGACTGAAAATGTTGAACAAGAAGATGCAAAACAGTTGGAACGGGAAACGACCCCAAACAAAAAAGATGCAAAACAACCACAAAGAGACACAAGCGGCGCCAAAAGGTTCAAAGTCACGACAAAACAAAAACCAAGCACAAAAAAAAACTAAATGAAAGGTTGGAAATAGATTTTAGTCGTAAACTAATTCAACTCAGATGACGTCTACGACTACTGGTACTCTGTCCATCACAACACTAAGCCACGCCCCCAAATGATCCCAACAGAGAGATTCTAAATAAACTTTACTACGCTTCAGATTCAAAGGCAGGGAAGAGTTTAATTTAAAACAACAAGTAATTATGAACAAGTCCTCATGCAGTCACTGCTAACCTTTTATTTTGAAATCCACTGGAAGTCCCCACAGTTTCCACAGACACCAGATATGTCCCTCAGATGATTCAGACTGTTTAGAACACAGTTAGAACAACAAACCCAGCACTAATTACAAAGAGGAGAAGGAGAACTTGAGTCCAGTTCCAGCTCTTTGAGGAACAGAATCACGATAAGAAGCCTGGAGAACAAAGAAGGGCTTTTGTTTTGGTGACTGAGACAAAAAAATAATGGAGCCAGTGAAAAACTCTCCCTCTCAGGTTGCATGAGCACACTGAAGGATTGTGGGTCAGGGAAGTCCCAGACTGAGTATTGGTTACTGGGCTTTGTTCAGTAAAGCACCATGCTTAGTTTGATGTTCCTCAAAGCTGCATCTGTTTTGTTGTCGTCTCCTGAAGCTGCAGAGATAAATGAACAATGCTCAGCTGATCTTAAATGTGTTTGGTGATATTTCCTGGGGGGGGGGGGGCGATGCTCTGGGCCACGTTGCGTAACGGCGCTGGCTTCCATGTGTGAATGGAAGCGTGAGGTGAGGAGGGTCTTGTGATGATGATGAGCTCCAGCTCATCTGCAGGGCTCGCTCCTGGTTGGTCATGTACGCTGCAGCGCTCATGAACCGAGCCGAGTGGCGTCAGCGTCCAGCAGGTGATTGTACCGGCGCCATCCGTCCTCAGCGGGGAGTCACGACCGACCGCTGATCTGCTGCAGAAAAGCCACGAGGCAACACTGCACATAACTGTGTGGTCCATCTGCCTCCTCAGGATTCAGCCAAGACGTCTGTTTGTTCATGAATTTTAAATGGAGATGAATGTTTCTGGTACAAGAACAGATGAAATATCTGATCCACTGATGTTTGGTCGACTCATCAGAGGCTTGTTTGACTCGGCCTCGTCCACACGGAGACGCTTTTTAGTTTAAACTCAGAAGTTTTGCATCGTTTTGGTCGATCGTCCACATGAATCCTATAAACCTGGCCCCCTGGAGCAGCCTTCCTCCTCCTATATCCCGTGAGACGTCTCCTAACAGCATCAACAACAATGGTGGACTACATGCTCGTGTTCCTGCTGGAGAAGATATTGAGCCTATTATGGTTACTAGGGCTAAATATCATTTCTCCTTGAGTTTGGTTTCTTCTAAAGACGATTTGTAAACAGCGCTCAAGCTTTATGCGCATGCTCCACCTCTTCCTCTCTGAAACAGCGCCACCTATAGGCCTGGAAGATGAAGTAGAGTTTTGTTGAGACGGATCCGTGTGGACGCAGATATTCATGAAACTATGGCAGAGAAAACGGAGGAGGAAAGATGGTTTTGGTACACATCGATGAGGCCTAAATCAACCTGTAAGTGGGAAACGTGAAATCAGAGCAAAGTGAAAGAGTTTTTATTTTTGCTCTGAGCAGAGAGGCTTTCTGGATGTTCTAAGGGGCGGTGGTTCTCAACTGGTCTGGGTTCAGGACCCACCATCAGCCCCTAATGAGCCACGACTTAAATCAAAGAGAAATTTAAACTTCTCAAATTTGCTGAATGAAATGATTGTGAAGTTTGAACCTGAGATAGTTGAGTAGATTATCACAGGATGAAAACACAAGAACACAAATGTAATGAAGAACCGAAACGACCATCAAGGAACTTGATCAATTAGCTGCATTTTAATGAAAACCAAAACTCTTCACTTCAGTAACTTCAGCCTTTATTTAACAGACTCAACAATGCTTTCATGCTCAAACAGCAAATAAGAAACTTCAGCTGCTGAGAAAAATATAATCTGCGTTATTTTGTCATATTTCAACATTTTCGTAAAACAAGAAAAATCGCAATTTTTAACAAAGCACATTTTAAACTGATACTGGAACAGTGACCAAAAAATGATTTAGGCAATCATGCTATGAGGCTAACGATACGTAAACAAACTTTGCGAATCTTCTTCTATGGTGTGAAACATATCTACATAGACGCCTCATGGACTGTGGAGGGACGTGCCTAAAGCGCCGCCATCTTGGTACAGGGCTAGCAGAGGCAGCGGTGCGATTTCCAAACGTATTGATCTGTTAAAAACGTCACGTGTAGCTATGATAAAAATATGGTTTTACTACCCAAATACAAATTCTACTTCAGGACTTCAACTGAGAGATTTATGGTGACTTTTATTGTGAACACTGGTCTGGGCTCTAGTGATCAATCACAGTTGCCAGATAAAAGTTGTGTCCGGTTGATGTTTCGAGAACAAGCTGCGAGTTGAGAGTCGCTGCTCTACGGTTCAGTATGTGGAGCTTTAAAACACTTTGAGCTGCAGAGGTAACGCTGTGAAAATCAAGCAGACGCTGCTGCTGCCGTCATGCTATGTTTAGAACATTATCACCTCTTCACCTCAGACGGCCTTCTGCAACCACAAACCATTCTCTCTTCAAAGTCCTTTCTACCTCATTCTCCGTTAGTTTTCAGTGTTGCATGGATTCCTGAGGACAGCAGCAGTTCAGTAGCAGTAAATCAAACTTGAAGGAGGTGATGAGTTTTATTTTTGTGTGTTTATGTGTGTTTGGTTCTGTCTTATATAACCACCTCATCTCCAGAGCTGCTGTCCAAACAAAGGCCCGGGGGCTCGCTGGCCGTGTGTGTTTAAGCTAACGTGGTTATAGCTGTGTGTGCTGTTCAACCACAAGACCGAACGCTGAGGCAGATTAGCTGAAGGACAGAGTGCAGGATGAAGGACGGTCTGCTGGTAGGGTGGGGTGAAGAGTCCTGGGAAGCCCTGAGTGGGAGGCAGCCGTGAGACGCCCAGCTATGACTGTTGATTTCAAACCACAGCTCTGCCAATTACACAATCCATGCTCAGAAAATGCTGTGACTTATGGTGGGAAACGGTTTCCACACATCAGATATGATTGTCTAATAGTTCACGTCTCTGTGGTTTCACTGATTTCAGCTTCCTGTTATTGGCTCATTTGTCAGTGCTGACTAGTGAATAACGAAGAACAAGAAACAAACCGTCATGTGAAAAGATTTAGGGCGACACAGGGATTTATATTTCTATCTGCAGGAGCTCAAAGCTGCCCCGATACTGTGAGGCTTTAAAGCTCCCTCTTGTGTCGTCAGGTCAAGGAAACAGATCAGTATCATATCAGGAAATGTCTTTTATCGTCAGCCTGCTCTGCTCAGGTGACATTCTTTGTCTCCTGAACGTCTTCACTGATTGCTAACAACAGGAAATAACCTTACAAGCATTCTCACGCCGACATGTCACACCCGTGATGATTTATTTTTCTGTAACGCAGCGTATGCTGACGTAAAACACAACCACAAATCAGTCAGTTCATGTTTGGCACAAGATACTCCACGAGAAATTAGTCTCTAGAGTCCAGGTTAAACAGGTCCAGGTGTGAACACTGATCTGGTCTCTAGAGTCCAGGTGTGAACACTGATCTGGTCTCTAGAGCCCAGGTTAAACAGGTCCAGGTGTGAACACTGATCTGGTCTCTAGAGTCCAGGTTAGACAGGTCCAGGTGTGAACACTGATCTGGTCTCTAGAGTCCAGGTTAAACACGTCCAGGTGTGAACACTGATCTGGTCTCTAGAGTCCAGGTTAGACAGGTCCAGGTGTGAACACTGATCTGGTCTCTAGAGTCCAGGTTAAACACGTCCAGGTGTGAACACTGATCTGGTCTCTAGAGTCCAGGTTAGACAGGTCCAGGTGTGAACACTGATCTGGTCTCTAGAGTCCAGGTTAAACAGGTCCAGGTGTGAACACTGATCTGGTCTCTAGAGTCCAGGTTAGACAGGTCCAGGTGTGAACACTGATCTGGTCTCTAGAGTCCAGGTTAAACAGGTCCAGGTGTGAACACTGATCTGGTCTCTAGAGTCCAGGTTAAACAAGTCCAGGTGTGAACACTGATCTGGTCTCTAGAGTCCAGGTTAAACAGGTCCAGGTGTGAACACTGATCTGGTCTCTAGAGTCCAGGTTAAACAGGTCCAGGTGTGAACACTGATCTGGTCTCTAGAGTCCAGATTAAACAGGTCCAGGTGTGAACACTGATCTGGTCTCTAGAGTCCAGATTAAACAGGTCCAGGTGTGAACACTGATCTGGTCTCTAGAGTCCAGGTGTGAACACTGATCTGGTCTCTAGAGTCCAGGTTAAACAGGTCCAGGTGTGAACACTGATCTGGTCTCTAGAGTCCAGATTAAACAGGTCCAGGTGTGAACACTGATCTGGTCTCTAGAGTCCAGGTGTGAACACTGATCTGGTCTCTAGAGTCCAGGTTAAACAGGTCCAGGTGTGAACACTGATCTGGTCTCTAGAGTCCAGATTAAACAGGTCCAGGTGTGAACACTGATCTGGTCTCTAGAGTCCAGGTGTGAACACTGATCTGGTCTCTAGAGTCCAGGTTAAACAGGTCCAGGTGTGAACACTGATCTGGTCTCTAGAGTCCAGGTTAAACAGGTCCAGGTGTGAACACTGATCTGGTCTCTAGAGTCCAGGTGTGAACACTGATCTGGTCTCTAGAGCCCAGGTTAAACAGGTCCAGGTGTGAACACTGATCTGGTCTCTAGAGTCCAGATTAAACAGGTCCAGGTGTGAACACTGATCTGGTCTCTAGAGTCCAGGTGTGAACACTGATCTGGTCTCTAGAGTCCAGGTTAAACAGGTCCAGGTGTGAACACTGATCTGGTCTCTAGAGTCCAGGTTAAACAGGTCCAGGTGTGAACACTGATCTGGTCTCTAGAGTCCAGGTGTGAACACTGATCTGGTCTCTAGAGCCCAGGTTAAACAGGTCCAGGTGTGAACACTGATCTGGTCTCTAGAGTCCAGGTTAGACAGGTCCAGGTGTGAACACTGATCTGGTCTCTAGAGTCCAGGTTAAACACGTCCAGGTGTGAACACTGATCTGGTCTCTAGAGTCCAGGTTAAACACGTCCAGGTGTGAACACTGATCTGGTCTCTAGAGTCCAGGTTAGACAGGTCCAGGTGTGAACACTGATCTGGTCTCTAGAGTCCAGGTTAAACAGGTCCAGGTGTGAACACTGATCTGGTCTCTAGAGTCCAGGTGTGAACACTGATCTGGTCTCTAGAGCCCAGGTTAAACAGGTCCAGGTGTGAACACTGATCTGGTCTCTAGAGTCCAGATTAAACAGGTCCAGGTGTGAACACTGATCTGGTCTCTAGAGTCCAGGTGTGAACACTGATCTGGTCTCTAGAGTCCAGGTTAAACAGGTCCAGGTGTGAACACTGATCTGGTCTCTAGAGTCCAGGTTAAACAGGTCCAGGTGTGAACACTGATCTGGTCTCTAGAGTCCAGGTGTGAACACTGATCTGGTCTCTAGAGCCCAGGTTAAACAGGTCCAGGTGTGAACACTGATCTGGTCTCTAGAGTCCAGGTTAGACAGGTCCAGGTGTGAACACTGATCTGGTCTCTAGAGTCCAGGTTAAACACGTCCAGGTGTGAACACTGATCTGGTCTCTAGAGTCCAGGTTAGACAGGTCCAGGTGTGAACACTGATCTGGTCTCTAGAGTCCAGGTTAAACACGTCCAGGTGTGAACACTGATCTGGTCTCTAGAGTCCAGGTTAGACAGGTCCAGGTGTGAACACTGATCTGGTCTCTAGAGTCCAGGTTAAACAGGTCCAGGTGTGAACACTGATCTGGTCTCTAGAGTCCAGGTTAGACAGGTCCAGGTGTGAACACTGATCTGGTCTCTAGAGTCCAGGTTAAACAGGTCCAGGTGTGAACACTGATCTGGTCTCTAGAGTCCAGGTTAAACAAGTCCAGGTGTGAACACTGATCTGGTCTCTAGAGTCCAGGTTAAACAGGTCCAGGTGTGAACACTGATCTGGTCTCTAGAGTCCAGATTAAACAGGTCCAGGTGTGAACACTGATCTGGTCTCTAGAGTCCAGATTAAACAGGTCCAGGTGTGAACACTGATCTGGTCTCTAGAGTCCAGGTGTGAACACTGATCTGGTCTCTAGAGTCCAGGTTAAACAGGTCCAGGTGTGAACACTGATCTGGTCTCTAGAGTCCAGGTTAAACAGGTCCAGGTGTGAACACTGATCTGGTCTCTAGAGTCCAGGTGTGAACACTGATCTGGTCTCTAGAGCCCAGGTTAAACAGGTCCAGGTGTGAACACTGATCTGGTCTCTAGAGTCCAGGTTAGACAGGTCCAGGTGTGAACACTGATCTGGTCTCTAGAGTCCAGATTAAACAGGTCCAGGTGTGAACACTGATCTGGTCTCTAGAGTCCAGATTAAACAGGTCCAGGTGTGAACACTGATCTGGTCTCTAGAGTCCAGATTAAACAGGTCCAGGTGTGAACACTGATCTGGTCTCTTGTGACCAATCACAGAATAGTTGCAGACAAAACACAAGAAAACAGTTCTGTCTGGTTGATGTTCGTGGAGTACGTAACAGTCTTAAGGCTACATCAGACTTTTACTCCCTCACTTTAGCTTTTAAGGCAGTACCTCTATTCGTCCCTGTCATCCAGACTCGACAAGTTGGTCTCTGAACTAGTCTGGAGGATGAAGCATGGTTGATATGAAGTTGTAATTGGTAGTTTGGCTCAGCCTTGGGTTTCCCACATTCAGAAGGAGGCCACCGCTAATTTGCATCAGTTGAAGTGGTTCTGGTTTTCATCTGGAGAGGATTTCTCCTCGGCGCCTCCCATGGGCCTGACAAACCGGGAGGAGACCAGAGGAGGATCCAGAATTTATTCATCTGGCCTTGAGGTCAACAAATACTTGATTAGGACATCTCTACTAAAAACCACTGTGCTACAAATCACTTCATACGTGGACACGTCTGGTACATTTTAACTACAGTTCTAATTTTCTCTTTCTCTTCTTCCACAGATCTCGTTGGGTTTGTTCGTTCACTTGAAGTGAGCAGCGCCCCCTGGGGGTGAGATGTTCTGCAGGATCAAATCACAGGAAGGACGGTGGCCTCTCCGGTAACCTCCGTCTTTACCCTCCACGTTAACGCCAGCGTTAGCAGCGTTAGCAGCGTTAGCTCATTCCCAACATGGACGCCGTCGCGGTGGACAACCTCATAGACTTTGACCTGCCGTCCCAGACCACGTCTCTGAGTCTGAATGGAGGTCAACACCAAGGACACACGGACGCTTTCTCCCCAGAGCCGGCGTCTTCAGAGGGCGTCCACCAGCAGCCTTTACTGCCCGAGCCCATGGCGCCGTCGAAGCACCTGCACCAGCCCGAGGACGGGGACAGCGACGCCACAGAGTCAGCAGACAGCGAGAACGACATGGACCCGCCGTCTCACAGGTGGGACCTGAGGAGGTCGTCGTCTTCGTCTGCTCACAGCGGGGAGGACGCCGACGCCGAGGCGATGGAGAGGAGGACGTTCATGAAGGCGTACGTGGAGAAGGTGTTTAATGGAAAGTAGGTACTCATGAGTGTTTAGATCATTATTTAAAGGTCGTTATACGCATTAAACATATTTAGGACAGACTTTAGGACGACACAGGAGACCAGCTCTAGAAGACAAGGACAGACTTTAGGACGACACAGGAGACCAGCTCTAGAAGACAAGGACAGACTTTAGGAGGACACAGGAGACCAGCTCTAGGAGAAGACAAGGAAGACAAGGACAGACTTTAGGAGGACACAGGAGACCAGCTCTAGGAGAAGACAAGGAAGACAAGGACAGACTTTAGGAGGACACAGGAGACCAGCTCTAGGACAGCATGTCCTGTCAGTGCTCAGACATTTTCTCTCTCACTGAATAAATAAATCCTCAAGCTGATTGTGTTTCCATGACGATATAAAGACATAAATCTTCTCTGACGTGTTAAAGCTCGTGTCCAGCGGCGACATCAGGTCATGGAGACAGTGGAGCAGCTGGAGGATGAAGGTGTCCTCAGGTGTCCTCAGCTTAATCCAGAGTCCTTCAATCTCTGATGTTTATCAGTGTGACCGTCACATGATCCTCCTCCTCCTCCTCCTCCTCCTCTTCCTCATCCTCCTCCTCGTCCTCCTCGTCCTTCTTCTTTCTCCTCTTTTTCATCTTCC
>SRSE01000890.1:0-76892 GCA_005024645.1 Planiliza haematocheilus
CCACAGCAAGCAAGGAAACGTGTTTTCCTCCATCTTCGCCCATAAACAGATGCCAACACAAGCAAGTAGAAAATGATCATCATTAATGAAATAAAACATCTTTCCATCACCATCTAACTTTTACCTACAGGCTGACATCTTAATGACAGATTGTGATTTTCAAACTAGATGCTGAAAGTTTAAAACTATCAAACACCCCTTCTACACCTTGGTACCGTCCAGCTCCCCCTTCTATAAACCACATTGGATTCTTCCACTTCCTGTTTGTCAGTCTGGCCTTCTACCTGGACAGGTGTGGATGGAGCACATGGAACAAACATTTGGGTAATTTGAATCTACGAATGAATGAGACTGAATGTGAATGTTTATTTCTCTGTTAACCTGAAATCCTTCAAATCAAACATTTACCAATGAAATCATTGAATAAAAAGTCCCAGATTAAAATTCATTGATATTCATTCAAACCAGTTTAGTGAAGAAGTTTAGTCAAACACCACCAGCTGTAAATGTTGATGATGAAAATCAGATAACAACAGCGAGGGACAGGGCCACATTAAAGAGACACAAGACAGACACTGCTGCTGGATGAAAGACGTGAAGTTGTGACTTTTGGTTGAAAGTTTTATTATTACTTTCATTCCCGTACATAACCAGGTAGACTGAGAACTCTGGTCGTCCCTTCAATCCAGCACCAATAGATGTCTTCATGTCTCTCTTGTGTTCTGTTGTTTACCTCACTTTTACTTAAATGTTAACTTCTCTCACCATCCGATCCTATGACTTTATGACTTCTTTATAATAGTAGAGGAACAGATAGTAATAAAATAGTGACATTAGTAAATGTTAGTCAGTTTTGTTCTAACCCTCGTCCTTCTATTGGTCCAGGACATGGAGAGGGGACACAGCCATGGATGATGTCCAGGACTTCACCCAAACAACAGGAACCAGGCAAACACTGACACCATATAAGTTATGACATTACTATTTAAACTGTTTTAAAATGCACCATTATAACTTTTCATCAAAAGTTCATCAAGTCTCAAAAGTCTCACAAATGTCCAACCATGAACCAGAAAAGTCCTGGTGCTGCGGCTAAGGATTCATCCAGCACTCGTCCCCCTGGCCCCTGACCTATTCCTCCATGTGTTTCCCTTCTTAGAGCCTTTCAGTCTTTAGTTTGAGTGTTGGACTTCAAAAGTCACTAATGTTGTGACAGTCAGGGACTTTTGAAGTCCAACACTCAAACACTCTTCTAACAGCCTGGACTATTCGCCCACATGCTTCCTCTCTGTCTTAGAGCCTTTCAGTCTTGACTGACGTTGTTTTATTATTATTGTTTGTGGAACTGGATTCATCATGGTGTGTGAATCATTGGAAGGCTGCTGTAACTGCAGATGACCACTGGATGTCACTGGTAGTGTCTGTCTTTGAGGCTTTGATCTAAACTCCAGAGACTCTGAGAAGAGAGGAGCTAAGAACAAGGAGTTACTAGGAGATCTATGTAGTTACTGGCAGTGACCACTGGAGGGCAGTCATCGCGATAGTTTGAAAACACTTCCTGTCCTCTGTGTTGATTAAATGGATCAGGATCAGGTGTGACTCTAATGTATCTGAGCTTCATCACTCCTCCTCCTCCTCCTCTGGATGTCTCAGTCTCAGCGTCGTGGCTTCTTCTCTCCTGCTGAAGGTAAAAGCGTTTCTCTCGTTCTTCTCCTTTACTCTGGTGTCGCTTTGTTTGCAGTGTTTGTGTTGATGAACAGGCTGCGTTCACCTGCGCAGGTGAGTCTGTTTTCAGAGCAGCGAGCGTCCTCCTGCCTCTGACTGTTAAAGAGTAAAACCAGACTGTGCAGACTGACCTGCTGCTTCCTCTCAGTCTCAGTGTTCACCACTAAGTCACTGAACTGACTGACAGTTGATCAACTCACTGTAGAAACATTAAAGCAACACACGGACAGAGTCAACGTGTTGCTGCTCTGCTGTCTCCACTTCCTGCTAAATCTGCTGCGTTCAGGACAAATCGGACATTTCAGACACGTTGGTGAAATCCACCTGCATTTAGAAAAATGATAAACTGACAAAATAAATGTTGATTTAAAGCAGATTTTCTGTATTTTATCAACAATAAAACTAATAAGTAAAGTTGTTGATCTGATCACTGCAGAAACAAATGTCCTGACAGTTCAGTCTGTTACTGATCATCTCAAAATGATACAAACATGGGATGATTATTTAAGATGAACCTTTATTTAAAAGTGATGCAGCAGAAATATAAACTAATAAAAATCAAACAGCTGTCTACATACAGTCATGTCAGAGTTAAATCTGACTGTAAATAAGAAGAATAATGTAGATGGAGCGTTTAAATCAATACTTGGTCTATAAATTAAAATGCTGAGGCTCCGTCTGTAAAAGCAGCTCTAATTAGATAAACAGTGTCTCAGTGTCTCTAATATTTTGGACTTTCCATCACATATTAATTAATGTCCTGTCATGTGATGTGCTCTTATTGTGATCTATTGTCCTGTCCTATGTCTTATCATGTTCTTGTGTTGCCTGCCTCTGGACTGCAGATGAAAATTAGCATTGTTGCTATAATCTGTTTGTGTCTGAATAGATGTTCATTAATGTGCACTGTCCCTATCAAATAAATATGTTAACTTTACAACAGGAACAAATGATCAACGTCTGAGGTGGGAACTCCTGGTTGACTCCACATGGAACGTCCTCCTCTTGTTTGTTTGTAGCTGTTCATGTCATTTAGACTGAGTTCAGTCATTTTTCAGATTAATTTGAATTTTGTGGACGTTGATAAATCCTCTAAATGTTTCTGTCTCCTCTTCCTCCTCCAGTAAATCCAGGATGAGTCGTGTTCCAGATGAAAACTGAAGATGAGTCGTCGTCACCTTCTCATACTGTTCCTTTCCTCAGAGCTCGTCTCATCATGAGCTTCACAGAGAAACCTTCTGACTTCAGGTCAGCACAGTCTCCTCAGAAACAGAGAAACTAAGACACATGGATAGGTTTTTATTCTTGTACCTGCAGCAAAAAAATAAGTAGTACAGAGAAATGGAAGTAATTGTAAATAAGAGTGACTTTATTTTTATGAAATGATAAAATGTACTTCCACAGTGAGGCCTAAGAGGAAACTGTATTAAATGTGATTTAATGTTCGTGGAGAAAATAAAAGCTTTTCTGTCAAACTAAATGTGTTTTTATTTTTGATCTGGATTGTTCATAATATTTTGTCCCTGTTGTTAAAGTGTTTTCAGCAGCAGCCAGGTTTGGAGGTGACGTTTTGGAGGTTGTGTGTTCATGTCCAGGTCAGACAGTCGCCCTCATCACCTGAGTTATTCCAGAGAAAGAGTCATGTGACTCGATGACTCACGAGACGAAGAACGGAGAGATTATGTGGAAATCATGATAGGGAGGGTGGGTGGCTCTAGCTCAGGAGGTAAAGCAAGCTGTTCACCAACTACAAGATCAGGAGTTCAATCCCCAGACTGTGCACAAGCTCAGAGAACCAAAGTAGATGAAGTGCAGTGGGTTGGGCCTCCAGAAGTGCAGGGTGTGCGAGGCGCAGCCTCGCACACCCTGCACTTCATCTGTCTTAATGTGGGGTTTGTGAGAGGCAGAGCCGGAGGCGCAGCCGGAGGCTCTGCCTCTCTCAAACCCCACATTAAGACAGATGAAGTGCAGGGTGTGCGGGTTTGTGAGAGGCAGAGCCGGAGGCGCAGCCGGAGGCTCTGCCTCTCTCAAACCCCTATTTTTTACTAACGCTTCATCTGTCTTTTTTTTTTTACTAAGTGTTTTTTCACTTCCAAATGTCTAAACCTTATAACCCTAAACCCTAAAGTCATAAATACTGACACAATGATGCTTTTTATGACTTTTATTAAAACAGTTCACACACAAACTAACAACAATCCAGATTCGTTCTTTCTGACATCTTGATCTTCCTCAGCTTGAATGTTTCCCTCAGAGATCGTCTGGTCCAGGTTCTTCTCTGTCTTGTCTGCAGCGCTGTCATCCATCGTGTTTTCTCTCACCTGCAGCAAACACACATCAGTTTATTGAGAACTGTTCCTGACAGTAAATTAATAAAATGCACATTTCTGTTGTTTCAGTCTCGTCTGTTGATTTTTTTCATAAACTAAGTGTCAGACAACAAAAAGTTGAGCTTACCATGAAGAGCTGGATGCCTCTGACACTGATGTGCAGCTTGCTGAGCTGAGGAGACCAACACATGATGCCTAACACTTGGAACAACCAGGAGATTTAACCAGCAGCCTCATCTGAAACACAAGTGACAGACATATCAAACTTTAGGTCAAGCTGATGCTAACAGTTAGCATTCAGTTCCTTCATCTTCAAAGCCACCAACACACCTGCACCAAGTATGGACACAGGCTGCTTCCTCTCCTACAGATGGACACACCAAACTGGTCTTGGACACTTCCAGCGTCCTGGTCAGTCACAGCTTTACTCTGAGTCCCAGAAGCAGCAGAGAGATCATCTGTCAGGAGGGATAACTTCTAAGATCTGTCTCTCCATGAGTCCACTCTGAAATGAATCTGGAACAGAGATGAGGACATGGACAAGGGTCAAATGGAGTCAAAATGTCTTTAATCATTGTAGACAGGTCAAGACTCCAGCAGCGACAGTAACATGGTTGTGCTGAGGGCTTGGTGGAAACTCACTGCATCACTGACTGTTATTAAATATATTTATAAATGTAAGTCTTAGTACTGTATGGACAGGTTAACGTTTCTTATGTTATATTAAATAGCAGTAAACTATGATTAATATTGAATCGATACTCAAACCAGTTTAATTTCAGATGAAGCAGGTACAAAGTTACAGAATATTTCTTTTCAACTTAAGCAAAACAACACAAGCTAGTCAGCTATTAGCTTCGATGCTAACAGGTAAATACGAACAGATAGTTAGACATTACTGTACCTGGACATAACTCTGTCTTCATGTCTAGTTTAATTATTTATGTTTTAATTTCCTCTTCATACAGTAGCAGGATATTTTATCTTAAGACAAACAACACGTTAGCTTGAGACCGAAATACGTTAATCAGGTTAATTAACCGACACCTGTTCACTACTTCCGGTTAGTGATTAGATCCAAAACCTAAATAATAATTAACTCCTCAGGTGTACTCTAAAAAAAAAAAAGTACTTTTATTCAAATCCTAATTTTAATAATTATTAGTATTACTAGTAGATTCTGTACTGTCAGGTAAACTAATGTTTTATTCATCAACGTAATCCTTTATACAATAAAGTCAGTGCTTCCGGTTCATTGTATTTTATTTTATTTTTATTTTCAATTTTGTTCTTTTTGTCTTGAGTTACACGAAAGCATTGCAGTTAAATATAAATATCTCCTCCAGGTGCACAAAATAATTTATGAAATATATTATTACTTTTAAGTCTTGGCTACAGTAAACGTTAACCTTTCTTCAACTTCGTTAAAAATATAAAATAACAACAATATTACGATTAATATTGGTATTTTAGATGAAGCAGGTGCAAAGCTACAGAATATTTCTTCTCAACTTCAGTAAAACAACACAAGCTAGTCCGCTATTAGCATCGAAGCTAACAGGTAAACACGAACAGGTAGTTTAACAACTTTAACACGGGATATTACTGTACCTGGACATAACTCTCGATGTCTTCGTGTCTGTTTTTTTTATTTCCTTCATAGACTCAGAAAATATTTTATTTTAAGACAAACAACACGTCGAGACCGAAGTTACGTTAATCAGGCTAATTAAGGGACACCTGTTCACTACTTCCGGTTAGTGCTGTATCCAAAAACTAAATAAAGTTAAATAAACTAACTGCTCAAGTGATTAAAAAAGTCACTTTTTTAGCTGCTTTGTTATTAAAATCCTAAAGTATAATAATTATTAGTATTATTAGTGATTTTGTACTGTCAAGTAAACTAATGTTTTATTCATCAACAATCCTTTATACAATAAAGTCAGTGAGTTGTTTCCGGTTTACATTCTATTTTATTTATTTATTTATTTATTCAAATTTTTACAACGTACTATACCATAACATTTTTATTAAACATAATTTAATTCAATTGTGTGATCTTCCTCTATTTCTCTAGGTGCATAACATTAATTATATTGTTATTTTTAAGTCTTGTCTTCACCTGCGTTCAAAATATAAAACAACAATATTACTATTAATACTGATATTTCAGATGAAGCAAGTGCAAAGCTACAGAATATTTCTTCTCACTTTTAGCAAAACAATACAAGCTAGTCAGCTATTAGCTTCGAAGCTAACAGGTAAACACGATCAGGTAGTTAGGGCAGGTAGCTGCTGTAACACGGAATATTACTGTACCTGGACACAGCTCTCGATGTCTTCATGTCTATTAAAACCGCTTCTATTAATTTCCTCTTCATTGAGTCGCAAGTTATCTAATTTTAGGACAAACAACGCGTTAGCTAGAGACCGAAGACGCGCCGTTAGCTCCACGTTAGCCAGGCTAATTAACAACACCTGTCCACTACTTCCGGTTAATGCTAATATACAAAAATAAACAAAATAAAGTTTAACAAACTAACTCCTCAGCTTTTACAAAAAGTAGTCGTGCAAATCCTAAATAATAATAATAGTAATTATTGGTGACTTTTACTGCCAGGTAAACTAATGTTTTAATTATTCATACAATAAAGACAAGGGAGCTGCTTCCGGTTTACATTTTATTCTACTTTTTTATGTTGAAAACAGTCACTGGTTGTTTATTAATTAACTAACCGCGACTCACTAAGTTAAAATCCTTCTCATATAAAACAACAATAAAAACATGAACCAACATTAAAATGAGCGGTGATGGAGCTTTGTCTCCCCCTGGAGGTGAAACGATAAACTACAGTAGACACGATGATGATCACTGCCCTCCGGTGGTCACGAAGCGGAACTGCAGCTAAACGACACACGACTACTACAATGACTTTCTGTCTTTTTGCTGCTGTAAAAAATAAATATATATTTTCCTGCCAATAAAATGATTCAATAAAAGTGTGTCTGGTTTTGGTCTCATTAATTGTGTCATAGAAAATTGAGACAAAATGTTTATACTATACTATGACTACTAAATAGAAATATATAAATGTTGTAGCTAGATTAAGATGGCCAGTAAATTTTTACTGTTAATGACGTGATTTGTACTGTTCATATTTATATTTATGTATAAATAAATACATACGGATCATTATTATAATCATAACTTTTAATGTGACTTTTAAAACCCCTTCAATAATTAATTGTATTGGTTTTTATATATAAATATAAATGATTACACTTATAAATAATAAAAGTAAAGCTTTATAATAAACCGTGTGCGCGCTTACAGGCGATGCTGATGGGGGCACATGAGCGCGCCGCGGCAACGTGCGGGAGCGCGCCTGTACTGCCACCCTGGATGTTGCGGCTGTTTCTGCGCATCCTCCTCTGCAGACCCGAGTCTTCGAGGAAACAAGGACGGGGTTTTTCTGCACGGTTTCTCGGTGTCAGCGCCGCAGACAGAGGCCCGTGACGCCGAGGAAGGGTGAGCTCCTCCCCGGGACGCAGCGCTGCGGTTGATCCGGGTCATGGCGCAGCTCAGAGCCGGAGATGCTCGGCTTGGATGAAGGACGCGCTGGGTGAAAAAAAAACGGGCTAAACTCTGATCGTGTGTGTTTATTTATCTGTGTGGAGGTGTGAGCAGCAGCCATGGTGGATGCGGCGGAGTGCGGGGTGAGGGTGATGTGTCGCTTCAGGCCCCTGAACGAGGCCGAAATCACCAGAGGAGACAAATACATCCCGAAATTCAAAGAGGACGACACCGTGCTCATAACGGCAAGTCATCCTCTGATGTTTCTGTTTATGCTGCTTTACTGTGTGCAGGTAGGAAGAGGAGAAAGTCACCTGGAGCTCTGCAGGAGCTCTGTGCGCCAAGTGCGCAGTGCTTCTAATTATTATGATTAAAATAAAAAGCCAGCATGCAGGGAAATAAGAGGACGTAGAGGTCAGAGGTCACTCATGCTGACTCACCATTATCAAGATGCTGATTCACGAGCATCAATCCTGCATTTAGATTCACTTCAAAGCCTCAGATTAGGTTTTGGGGGATGCTTGGTTTCTGCTCCTTGGAGTCCCAGGTGGGTGGAGCTAACGCAGACAAACCTTTAAAAAAGAAAAAAGGAGCTTTTATTTACAAGAATGAATCATTTACAGATGTTTTCTTCTTCTTTGATCCCTAAACTAAAACGTAAAAGCAAATGAACCCGTCCCTCGGTCAGAGTCAGCAGCTCTGCATTATTCATGCTGTTGCATTATCGCATCAATCAGGCGTGTAGGACGTTTACAGCTGTATTCTGATTTAAAAAAATAACAGTTAGGAAAGGATGTGGAGGATACGTTAGAGGACGACAGGAAATCAGCTATTAAACTATTAAACCTGTTTATAGTTTTATGTCCAGGGACAGAACTAGAACTAGATCAGTTTGTTTTCTCAGCTCTTATCATGATGCATCACTGAGGTTAATCAGAGTTTTATTGTGCAGGAAGAGGAACAGTCAAATCACATTTTGCAGTTTCATTTTGTCTCCAGATGTTGAATCAGTCTTTATTTGAAAGCTCAGAGTCTGTTGTTTGTGTGTGACACAGGGCAAACCGTACGTGTTCGACCGAGTGCTGCCTCCCAACACGTCACAGGAGCAGGTGTACGACCAGTGCGCCAAACAGATCGTCAAAGGTTGGAGCATGTGCACACACCTGGACTCAGGTACACGTCAGGCGGCGCCGTGGCCTTCGCCTTCATAGCTGTGTTTGCTTTTATTCCCAGATGTGCTGGGAGGTTACAACGGGACCATCTTCGCCTACGGGCAGACGTCCTCTGGGAAAACGCACACCATGGAGGTAAGAGTCTGCTCCGTTAAAGATGAATTTATTTTTCTCTAACTCAATATTCTGAGCGTTCCTCCTGCAGACAGATCATTGTGTAACGGACTTAAATCCAAACAGTAAATCCATCCCAGCTCGTCTGGCGTTAAAGATTCACTGCCTCTTTTTTTAATTCTTTAATCCGACCTTTGACCTCTTTACATTCACTTTAATTCTTCCAGAGTTATCCTTCTGCCTCACTCTTTATTTATTTATTTGCTTTTCTCCTCCGCGTTCAGGGCAAGCTTCACGACCCCCAGCTCATGGGCATCATCCCTCGCATCGCCGGGGACATCTTTGACCACATCTACTCCATGGACGAGAACCTCGAGTTCCACATCAAGGTCAAACACGTTTTAGCAAATTTAATTTATGCAAAATGAAGACAAACGTTTTAAGTCTGATCTGCGTCTCTGTGCAGGTCTCCTACTTTGAAATCTACCTGGACAAGATCAGAGACCTCCTGGACGGTGCGCTCACACTCTTTGATTCGCTTTGCTCTTTGTTTTATTGAATCAGCTCCAATTTTAATTTTTATCTTCTTTTTTTCTTTATTTAAAGTGTCCAAGACGAACCTCTCCGTGCACGAGGACAAGAACAGAGTGCCCTACGTCAAGGTCGGTCGCGATGGCGTCCTTTAAGCTTTCATAAATAAATAGTTTCAGATCAGGATTAGTCGTCCGTTTAATCACCAGAGCGCTTTACATCAGGTCACACTGTGGCTTTTGTTCAGGAGATGCTGCAGAGAGAAGAGCAGACGAGTGATTTTAATCTTAGACTTCCTTCAGTTTTAGTTTATTGTAGATTTAAAACAATTTTCTGTTTATTTCTGAACAAACACGGCTTTAAATTAGTAACTTTACCTTTAAATTTACTTTAAATTAAGTCGTATCTGCAGAAAACAACACTTTTTGTGTAAAAATAAATGTATTATGTCATTATAATGCTCTATTTGCATTTATTTATTAGCCATATCCATATTTATTCCATTTAATCCCTTTAATTTTTATATTTTAATCATTTTTTTAATGCATTTCTTCTTCTGCATTCCTCCTTTAGTCCGTTCAGCTTTTAAATATGTATGTTTAATGTATTTATCATGCATTTCCTCCCTTTATTCCCTCTAACTTTCATTTATTTATTATTATTTAAAGTAAATCTGCGCATCTAACGTGGACTAACGTCTCTCTCAGGGTTGCACCGAGCGCTTCGTGTCCAGTCCAGAGGAGGTGATGGACGTCATCGATGAGGGCAAAGCTAACCGTCACGTGGCGGTGACGAGTACGTGTCGTTTCTTATTAAACCGCTCACACACCTCCATCCAGACGCTGAAACATGTAAAATACTCTGTGTTCATGTTCCAGACATGAACGAGCACAGCTCTCGCAGCCACAGCATCTTCCTCATCAACATCAAGCAGGAAAACATCGAGACGGAGAAGAAGCTGTCGGGGAAGCTGTACCTGGTCGACCTGGCCGGCAGCGAGAAGGTGGGTCAGAGGGGGGCGGGGCTACGGGATGAGCCGGCGATAGAAGGTTAATAAACTCATCATCAACGTTTTTATGAACAGGTGAGCAAGACGGGAGCTGAGGGAGCGGTGCTGGACGAGGCGAAGAACATCAACAAATCTCTGTCAGCGCTGGGAAACGTCATCTCAGCTTTAGCCGAGGGAACAGTGAGCTCCTCCTTTATTTATTTATTTATTTAAAGAATTACGAGATAAAATGTGAGAAAACTCAGCCTGAGCGCTTCCTCTTCAGAAATCCCACGTGCCGTACAGAGACAGCAAGATGACTCGGATCCTGCAGGACTCTCTGGGGGGAAACTGTCGCACCACCATCATCATCTGCTGCTCGCCGTCCGTCTACAACGAGGCCGAGACCAAGTCCACGCTCATGTTTGGACAGAGGTACGGTCAATAACACGGACACATTTAAAGATTTACATCAACCACACACAGAGTTAGAGGCTTTGTCGACGTCAGTGCTGCAAACTAGCAACCAGATGGCTCCGGGTTTCCCGCTGTGCATCTGTTTATAGACCTCCGGCCGGTTGCCTTCTCGTTTATTTGTCTTCTAAACCCAAGAATAACTCAGAGTAGAGCTCTGTTTCTAATCTGTTAATGGTCCTGATGGTTTTATTCGTTTAGAGAGTAACTCAATAAACGGTAACTATCCACCGAGTCTGTTCAAACAGGTTATGCAATAAAGCACTACACAGATTAGTGTGCAATCATCTGCAGAGACCAAGCTGAGAGGAAATGAAAGGCAGAGACAGCAGAAAGTTTAGTCTGAGCATTTTAAATCACGGTTCTAACGAGTTTTTCTGCAGCTCTGAGAGCAGAAATAACGTAACAGGAGTGTCGTTTGTTGTCCAGAGCTAAGACCATCAAGAACACGGTGTCCGTCAACCTGGAGCTGACGGCTGAGGAGTGGAAGAAGAAGTTTGAGAAGGAGAAGGAGAAGAACAAGGGTCTGAAGAGCGTCATCCAGAGGCTGGAGGCCGAGCTGAACCGCTGGAGGAACGGTGAGCTTTTAAAAACGTCTCCGTCCACATTCACGCCGTTCCTCGGCTCAGGCTGCAGCGTCTCCTCCTGCATCCTCTGTTGCATGGCAACGGCTAAAACCCCCTCCCCCCTCCTCTCCTCCACGCAAATGATGCAGAGTCGGTGTTTCTGGCATGAGTCAGCCATTTATCAAACAGCAGCCGTCCTCCTTCGCCCCCGGGTTCCTCCGTCCGCCTTCTCGTGTTTTGTTTTGTTGTTGACTGAACCAAACGTCAGCGGATCGATTCTCTGCAGCGTAAAGGATCGATTTTTATATTAATAGGCCCAGAGAAATCAAAACGAGGAGACGACTGATTGCTTGAATCATAAAAAAACAAAACAAGCTGAAACGAGAGCTTGTAGAGTTTCTTCAAGATGCTTCATAAAAGTGTTTAAAGGCTGCTGACATCTTCAGGTGTGAACATAGGACACATCATCTGCTAGCATGCTAATGAGTTAGCGCTGACGTTCTGCAGGTGAGAACGTTCCTGAGGACGAGCAGCTGAGCGCCAAAGACCAGAAGAACATCGAGCCGTACGACAACACGCCCATCATTGACAACCTGCTGCCGGCCGGAGGAGGAGGAGGAGGAGGAGGAGGACGAGGAGGACGAGGCTTGGTCTCGGTGACCGGCGAGGACAAGAGCAAATACGAGGAGGACATCAGCAACCTGTACAAACAGCTGGACGACAAGGTGAGACGTTTGCTGCCACGTCAGGAGCAGGAAGTCCCTGCAGAGGATTTTTAACGCTGCTCTTCTGTTCCTTCAGGATGATGAAATCAACCAACACAGTCAGCTGGCGGAGAAACTCAAGGAGCAGATGTTGGACCAGGAAGAGGTTTGTTTTTCACCTTTAACATCTAAAACCCGCAGACTTCGCTTCCTGTTAAAGTCACGTTTATCCACTTCGCTTTCAGCTGCTGGCGTCGACGCGCCGCGACTACGAGAAGATCCAGGAGGAGCTGTGCCGGCTGCAGACGGAGAACGAGCTGGCCAAGGAGGAGGTGAAGGAGGTGCTGCAGGCGCTGGAGGAGCTGGCCGTCAACTTCGACCAGAAGAGCCTGGAGGTGGAGGAGCGGGAGCAAGCCAACCTGCAGCTGGCCGAGGAGCTGCAGCACAAGACGGTAGGACGTGAAGCTTCTTCCTGCTGGAGCTGAAGCAGAGGTGGCGTCTGCTGAGGCTGACGTAGGTCGGGGCGGTGTTTGCAGGCGCTGCTGTCGGTGGTGCAGAGGGAGCTGAGTCAGCTGCAGGAGCTGAACGGCCTCCAGAAGAAGAGAGCCGTCGAGGTCCTGAACCTGCTGCTGAGAGACCTGGGCGACATCGGCGCCATCATCGGCACCAGCGACGTCAAGGTCAGAGGAGCTCTCGAAACAAACGCGCATGCTTTCTGTCGCCACAAATAAAAAACCTTCCCGGCCTCCGCAGACGCTGGAGACGAAGGGGAACGGCTCGGCGGTGGAGGAGGAGTTCACCGTCGCTCGCCTCTACATCAGCAAGATGAAGTCGGAGGTGAAGTCGCTGGTGAACCGCAGCAAGCAGCTGGAGAGCACCCAGGCCGACGCCCACCGCAAGATCCAGGCCAATGAGAAGGAGCTGGCGTCCTGTCAGCTGCTCGTCTCCCAGGTAACCAGCTGGACGGACAGATGGATAGACGGATGCATGAATAGGTCCCTAATGTTGTGGCGTCCCCTCCAGCATCAGGCCAAGATCAAGTCTCTGACCGACTACATGCAGAACATGGAGCAGAAGAAGAGGCAGCTGGAGGAGAGTCAGGACGTCCTGAGTGAAGAGCTGGCCAAGCTGCAGGCTCAGGGTCAGTACATCGTCCACCAGCCGCCAAAAACAATCAGCTCTACCTCACGTAGCAACAACACTTTACTCTTCTTCTTCTTCTTCAGAGAAAAGGCACGAGGTGTCGGGCGAGGTAAAGGAGAAGGAGGACATCAGCAGACAGGACAGAGACGAGGAGCTGAAGGTGAGAAAATGAAAAGCTGGATGATGTTTGACGTGTCAGACGTTTGTTTGATTTGATGTTACGTCCCCGTCGTGCAGAAAGCTCTGGAGGAGCAGCTGGAGAACCACAGGGAGGTTCATCAGAAGCAGCTCAGCCGCCTCCGTGACGAGATCGAAGACAAGCAGAGGATGCTGGACGAGCTGACAGAGTGAGGAAGCGTCCGAGCTATCAGAGCTAATGGCACGTAGGACATGTAGGACATGTAGGACGTCTCATTGTTCCTTTTTTCACGTCTCTCAGCTTGAACCAGGGTCTGCTACTGGAGCAGGAGAGACTCATGGCCGACCACGAGAAGCTGAAGGCCGAGGAGCAGGAGAAGGACGCAAAGCTGCAGAAGCTCATGTAGGTGCAAGGGGACGGACAGATGGACAGACGCTCTGTGGACACGCTCTGTGGACACGCTCTGTGGACACGCTCTGGGTTCATGTTGGTTTTCTTTCTGTGCAGGATCCTGAACGAACAGAGGGAGCAGGCCAGAGACGACCTGAAGGGTCTGGAGGAGACCGTGGTGAGTCTGAACATCATCAGATGGATGGATGGATGGATGGATGGATGGATGGATGGATGGATGGATGGATGGATGGATGGATGGATGGATGGATGGATGGATGGATGGATGGATGGATGGATGGATGGCACAAAGAAAGAAAGAAAGAAAGATGCATGGAGAAAGAAAGGACAGATAGATGGATGGGTCTTCTTGTCCTCCTCCTCCTCCTCCTCTATCTATTTTATTCCTCTAAAACATCGTGATCTATAAATAAAAACATCTTTCCTCTCTGTTGAGTTCTGGTTGCTATGCCGACTGAAACATAAATTAGAAATAGCAGCAGGTTCCTTTTAATTTAACTTCAGAGTTCAGACAGTACTCACAGTTCCTGGTCTGCAGAGCGCTGAGTAACGTCCCTGGTGAAGAGACATGTCCTCTGTGTCCGTCCACGTTCAGCAGCTTGATGCTTTCTACAGTGTCTCTGTGCTGTTAGCACCAGGAAGCTAACGAGCAGCAGCCCCATGTGGTCACAGCTTAGCACTAATGAAGTAGAGACAATGGTGCGTTCAGGAACCATGTTGAACACAGGAC
The DNA here is from genome assembly GCA_005024645.1 of Planiliza haematocheilus. Lineage (NCBI taxonomy): Eukaryota > Metazoa > Chordata > Actinopteri > Mugiliformes > Mugilidae > Planiliza > Planiliza haematocheilus. The sequence goes on from SRSE01000890.1 coordinate 14,602, forward strand.
ATTCCAGAGACCCTCACTAACACTAGTCGTCTAATCAGCTGCAGCGTGTTTATATTTTCTAACCGTCTCCTTGTCCCCTCAGGCCAAAGAGCTGCAGACGCTGCACAACCTGCGCAAACTCTTCGTTCAGGACCTGACCACGCGGGTCAAGAAGGTACATCCTGTGTCTGTGAGCGCGTTACGTTCAGTGTTAATCCCTTTTCTGAACCATTTATTTATTCTATAAGAGTGCAGAGCTGGACTGTGAGGAAGGACTCAGCAACGTTGCCCAGAAACAGAAGATCTCGTTCCTGGAGAACAACTTGGAGCAGCTCACAAAAGTCCACAAGCAGGTACGAAGGAGACGAGCTGTGTAATAATGTGTTTTTAAAGTCTAAGTACTCAGCTGCTCCTCTCCGCCGCCGCCCTCAGCTGGTTCGAGACAACGCTGACCTCCGCTGCGAGCTGCCCAAGCTGGAGAAGCGTCTGAGAGTGACGGCCGAGCGAGTCAAAGCCCTGGAGAACGCCCTGAAGGAGGCCAAGGAGAACGCCATGAGGGACCGCAAGCGCTACCAGCAGGAGGTGGACCGGATCAAGGAGGCCGTCCGGGCCAAGAACATGGCCAGGAGGGGATACTCTGCACAGATCGGTGAGCTCAGCGCTCTGAAAGCTAAATACTCTGCTGAAAGAAGCGAGCAGATTATTAATGAACTGTTTTTTGGGGTCTCAGCGAAGCCCATCAGGCCGGGACACCATCCGCTGTCATCCCCCATCTGCAGCTCCATCAGAGGCGGAGTCGCCTACCCCCACAACTGAAACCACAACCCTGTGAGTGCTCTGAAAACACCACCAGGGGGCAGACATGACCAGCAGCTTAGCACAATGATAACATTAGCATTAAGACTGGAAACAGATGGAAAGAGCTAGCATGACATTGTCCAGCTGGTTAGCTTAGCTCAGCTTAGCATAAAGACTGGAAACAAGTGTAAAGAGCTAGCATGGTTCTCTCCATCTGGTTTGACTAGCGTACTAGCTTAGCATAAAGACTGAAAATGAAAACAGGTAGCCTGGCTTAGCTTAACAACCAGAAACAATATAAACAATGCTACACCTTCTTCCTGCAGGCAGACGCATGACCACCACCTCACCTGGATCCACAAGCCCCGCCCCTTCCCTTGGAGCACCAATGGGAGGCCTTCACAACAGACTGTCATCGCTCAGAGAAGAAACATCTGTAGTGTAAATACTGACATGAGACAGTTTTCATTTGCTGAATGTAGAATCTCCGAGGCCTCATTTCTAACACGTTAAAATATGTTTCTGTGATGAAAATGAATTAATCAGATTAAATATTTTAGAGTTTCTTTCCGAGGGATATGAAGACGCACTGAAGCTTTGCAGGGAAGGCGGTAGATTTATAATTCAGTCATAAACCAGCATCCATTCATTTAAAGGGACGTTTAGAAATAATAGTTTGTTTACTCGGAGCCAGCAGCTGGTTAGCCGATCTCAATACGGAGACTGTAAACGGATGGATTTAGCCTAGCTTAGCATAAAGACTGGAAACGGATGGATTTAGCCTAGCTTAGCATAAAAACTGAAACAGAAAGAGCTCAGTAAGTCACCAGAAATGGAAGTAGCTAACTATTAACCCATTTAATGTAAGCTAAGCTAATTAGCTGCAGGCTTTAGCGTCAGGTGTAGATAAACGATAACGCTGGAAGTTACAGCCGGCGTTTGAGACGTTGAGTTGCAGCAGAAAACGTGTTTGCACACAGCTTGTCCGAATGCACTTCCTGTATGAATGTCTTCTGAGGTTCATCAGTTTTCAAATTTATAACTGGTTTGATCTCACGCCGCCCTTCAGGGACACTGACCAGCCAATCAGATGCTCCTTGCAGTGCTGCTTTAAAAACGTATTACCAACGGATTTCAGGGTTTTGCAATGCTCTGCTCTGTGTTAACGATCCTGATCAGCCAATCAGAGTCGTTAAAAACTAAAACAGAGACGGGGTAAAGCAGTTCTCTCACGGGCCAAAGAACAATCAAATCTTTAAATTCGATTCCCTCCGATCGGCTGAAAGTCTCGTTATTCACTCTGCCACACTTTGTGCCTTTAGAAACACCCGAACAGTCGGAATAACGGACTTCAACTGAGCACCCTCAGAACGACAAAACTGTTTCTAAACCCTCCTCCTGTACTAAATGTCTGTGCTGCTTTTCTTCATGCTGCCAGCTGAGCATGTTTTTTGAATATCACCACTCTGGTTTGGTTTGCGGGAGCGTCTCTGCGCTCACTCGATGATTAAAAAACATAACTGCATGGACTGGAGCTCGAGTTATAAAGGCATGCTCAGGGAGGGCTGTTTGTTTACCTCGTCATGATGTACATTTTGTGGTGGCTTCACACATCTGAGTATACCCGATGCAATTAAAGCGAATAAAGATGTTATCTATTTCGGTTTTTGTTCAAGATCAAAACCACAACTTTGATTCAGGCGTCGTGATATAATCTTTAATCCCTATACATATATATTTCCCTCTGTTAACATCGCACATCGTCATCATTGGTCTCGGACAGAACAGACAGATATCGGGGTGGGGGGGGGGTATTTAGGTGAGGTCACGAGTAAAATTAATAAAAATAATAAATAATAGAAAAATCTTCTTCACACAATCACATAGAAAGTCCTACATATTGAATACAACAATGTAACAGGACGGTTGAACCATTGCATCTGTACAAATAGATTTTTTTTGTTTTTGTTTTTTTTCACATAATTCACATACTTTATGGTTTACTGCACTTTTTGGCCAAACATTACAGGAAAGCAAAGGGCTACGGGCGTAACCCCCGGTTCTCTGAGTCTTTCCAGGTTCCCCAGAGTTTTTACGGGGACCCTTTGACTTTTTGGACTTCTTTTCTCGAGCGTTCCAGGTGATGCCGGCGAACGATATCTATGTTATAAAGCCAACACACTGCACACTTTTACTGCGGAGAGAAATGAAATCAGTTGACGTGAACAAACACTCTGGTAAACGACAAAAGGCAGGGCCGGGTTCGTTCGAAAGAGAAGCAGCTTTTGACTTGGCGCGTTTCATCTGGTTAAAATGCTAAATTAAACGCTAGCATGAATGAATGCTATGCTAAGTCAGTCAAGCTAGTAGGCTAGGCTAATTTTGATTAGTTGTAAATTTAGTTTATTAGCTCGCATAGAGAGAGCCACAATATGAATTATATATTTACACTTGTGTTATTGTTGGAAATGCATTTAAAGAAAATTGACCATAGATCTGCATATATATCTATATAATGGAAGTGAATGGGGCACCGAAACGTAGCCTCTAAATAACGCATTATCTGCTGCAAAACTCGTTCATTTCACAGAGTATTGTCCAAAAAAAGTGGAAACTAGCCTGAAAATTTAAATTCTAACCCCGTCCTGATGCCTGGAGGCGTAGCTTCCCCACACCAGTACGGCGGCCATGTTGCAGCAGCTAACGAGGTCAAATTTCCATCCTGATTTAGCACAAGTTTTTAAACCGAAATGTATGAAAAAGAGAATTAATTTGTGTTTTCTATGCACTGCTGTTTGAGATAAAGAGTCTGTGATGCTAATTATTTGCAGAAGTAGAAGAATGAAAAAACAGCTAACGGTTTCTGATGCGGCTAACCGGAGGTCAGACGTTAGCACTTAGTCAAAAGCTGCGTGAATCAAACCGAGCCCTGGTCATTCAGCACAGTTTCAACACAGATGCACACACATCCACATGCATCCACCACCTTCCACTCAAATCATTCAGCGCTCCACATTCACATTAACACCCACGGAAACAGACGGCCGACGCGGCATTGCCCGGCGGCGTTGCCCGGCGGCGTTGCCCGGCGGCGTTGCCCGGCGGCGTTGCCCGGCGGCGTTGCCCGGCGGCGTCCGTCGTGTCTCTAAACCCAGGAGTCCGGGGAGCCGGTGAACTTGTTCGCCCTGTTCGAAGGCCTCCGGGTGGTGGAGTAGAAGTCCACGTAGTTGGTGTTGGCTTTGAATCGGAGCGACTGGCTGGCGTAGCCGTCGGGGGACGACGGGGTCAGGTGGACCGGTTCGTCCTCGTACTGCTCCTCGCCGAAGCCTTGAGGGGACGACAGGTACATTCTGTAGCTGTTGTAGTTCTTCCTGTCGGGTTCGTCGTAGAATGGCTCTGGATGCTGGAAGAAGAAAGATAACCATCACATTAGCATCAGAATCTGACTCTAAGCTAATAGTAGCTCTTCCTAGTATCCTAGCCTCACAGCTAATAGTACCTCTAGTAGCGATTTCTAGCTTCCTAGTGACTAGCGAAGAGTAGCTCTTCCTAGCCTCTCAGCTAATTGGACGTCTTCATAGTTTCTTAGCCTTCTAGCTACTAGTAGCTCTTTCTAGCTTCCTATCCTCATACCTGGTAGTAGATCTTCCTAGCTTCGTAGCTAATAGTACCGCTTCGTAGAATCCTAGCTAATATTAGAATATTATTAGAGTAGCAGCCTGTCTTTATAGCCTCACAGCTAACAGTAGCACTTCCTAGCTAATAGTAGCTATTCCTAGCCTCTCAGCTAATAGTACGTCTTCCTACTTTCTTAGCCTCTTAGTTACTAGTAGCTCTTTCTAGCTTCCTAACCTTGAAACCTGGTAGTAGATCTTCCTAGCCTCCTAGCTTGCCAGCAAAGAGCAGCATGGCACTTCCTAGCTTCCTAGCTAATAATAGCTCTTCCTAGCCTCTTAGCTAATAGTACCTCTTCGTAGCCTCCTAGCTAATATTAGATCTTCCTAGCCTCCCAGCAAAGAGTAGCATCCTGTCGTTATCGCGTTACGGCTAATGGTAGCACTTCCTAGCTAATACTAGCTCTTTCTAGCCTCTCTGCTAATAGTACCGCTTCCTAGTTTCCTAACCTCCCGTCTAATCATAGCTCTTCCCAGCTTCCTAGCCTCCTGGCTAATAGTAGCTCTTCCTGAATCCAGACTACTGCCCCCTGCTGGTGTGGTTCGCTCCAGTAAAGATATGCCGGGCCAATCAAATCATTTGGGGACGGAGCTTTATGAGTCGCAGAAGCCACAACATTTTACCTGGGATCTTCTCAAATCCTCTCCTGACTGGGAGGAATACGTCCCAATGAAATACGGGGTTTTCTTCTCAGACCCTGACGTGAAAGAGGAAAACCTTAATTCTCACAATAATAATAATAATAATAAGTCATGATTAGTGCTTTACTGAAGAGGCTGAAACGCCAGTGGTACACGTACAGATCCCTGAGGGACGCCACACAAACCTGTGTACTGCCGTTTGTGTAAACTGTTGTCTCCGTAATACGAGTCGAGTTGCATAGATGACTGCGCCCGCTGATAGTTCGAGCTGTGTCTTCTTATCCCGAGCATCGCCGGCGAGGACGTAGCGCTGCCGCCTGCAAAAAAACAAAAAAAACGTTACCGTCATCACTGAAGAGCAGACAACAACGATCGAGGGTTTTGTCTTGGACCTGACGTTCACCTGATTGGATGACGGGGGACATCTGCATCGGACTGGTGGGCAGTGTCGGCTGAGAGCGGTAGCGGTCTCGCTCCAGGGTGGAGACGGGAGTGACGAAGTGGGTGTAGTTCCACCCGTCCTGTTCACGTGTCGGAATAAAGATAAAAGTTAAATCTTTACTTTTACTGACGGACGAGTCCACATCTAGAGGTTTTTATTACCTGCTTGTACAGGCTCCTCAGCTCTCTGTATTGCCACAGCGTGTTCAACACCTGAGCTGCCGCCTTCACGACCTTCATCGAGTACCTGCGACAAATCCACGCACAGATAAAACCACCTATAAGACACCTGAACACGGCTTCCTCATCTTATCAGCAGAAGCTTTTTGTACCCTTTCCCTCGTCCTTTGCTGATGTCCACCAGCTTCTCGATGCCCCCGCTGTCGGCTAAAGCTTTGGCGTTCTCCATGTTGCGGCTGGTGACCTCGTGCAGCGTGCAGCACACCGACGCCACCGTGTCGTCCGACAGCACGGTGGGGCTGCCGCCCGGTAGCCGGTTCACCAGGTCCCGCATGGCGTACTTTCCTGCAGGAGAAAGATCCAGGATTGGGTTAGAAATACTTTGAATTCTTGTTCCTGCTTAAAGGGACTACTGTTTTTTTACAACCTGCGTTTATCCATATAATGGGAGTGAATGGGGCACCGACACGCAGCCTCTAAATAACAAATTATCTGCCACGAAACTCATTCATTTCACAAATATTTTATTATGATACGCTAGTGCTATTCCCCGTTGAATCCAGAGTTACATTCGGGGTCTGTAGATTGACTTACAGACCCCGACAAGCCGACTGTCGCAGGTGCGCAGGGCGCTCAGAGATGACATCATCCAGGTCAGATGACATCATCCAGGTCCGAGGTTAGTTACTCTAGTAATTAAAACGTAACTCCAGACTCAACGGAGAATTAACACTAGCATATCATCAAAATATTAGTGAAATAAACGAGTTTATGCGACAGATAATGTTATTTAGAGGCTGCGTGTGGGTGCCCCATTCACTCCCATTATATGGATATACACTGATCTAACTGACAGAAATGTTAGATGAGTGCGTAAAAGATCGTATTTTATGTCACAAATAAGGTCCAGGTTGTAAAAAACAAGATGAAAAGAACAACTGTCTGACTATCTTTCTTTGTTTCTTCATAAAGTGTCTGGATGGTTTATTTCACCACTAGGGGGCGACGTGTTGCCACAGACTCGTAAATAAACATGAACCCTGACTGAAGCCTGAAGGTGAAGCGGTGTCAGACCTATCAGCTCCTTGTTGCGGACGTCCAGGGCCATGTTGCGGAGCGCGGTGGCGACGGAGCACACCACCCGGTCGTTGTCCATCCTCAGCAGCTCCACCAGGATGGGAAGACCTTTCTCTTTACGTACCGCCGCTCGGATGTACGCCGAGAACTGAGCACAGAAAAACCAAGTTATACTTTAAGACGTGCATTCAGACGGGCGTCAGAGAGGACGCATCCTTAAACTTTTAAACTCTACCTTCCAGTTTCCGGCGGAGAGGTTCTGCAGGGAGCCGGCGGCGCCCTCCAGCGTGGCGGGGTTGGAGCTTTCAGCCAGCAGGTTGAGGTAGGGCTTCACCACCATCGGGTGCCACAGCAGCTCCGCTCCCCTCAGAGACTGGGGGAAGCCCGGGACCGGCCCGACGCCGTCCCACTGCAAAAACACACAGATTCAAAATCAGCATCACGCCGTCCGCGCCTCCACCGTTCTCCGGGGGGGGGGGGGGGACCACCTTGCTGTCGGGCCAGCCGCCCCGCTTCCTGCCGCGCCTCCTCTTCCCCCAGCAGAGGTAGTCCAGCTCCTTGGCCGGGGACGAGAAGCCCAGCATGGTGTCCAGCTCCTGGTTGCCAAGGAGACGGGAGGAGGGCATCTCCACCTCCAGCCGGTACGAGAGGTTCCTCAGGGTGCAGACGCTGTTCTCCACGATCTGAGGAGATAAAACATTTTATCTAAGCGCTTTCATCTGATGGACGTTGATAAGAATCTGTGAGTGCGCTCCACCTTGCTGTCGTAGTCGGACGTGTTGACGCACGCTCTGAGGACGTGGAGCAGAGAGTCCACCAGGCCTTCGCAGCAACGCAGCTGACTCCTCGCCTCCTCCCCCGCCGAGCTCAGGTTCCTCACGAGCAAACACATAAAACACACTCAGGCCGAGGTGCAGTGAGCGCTTCCCCCCACACGGTGGCTGCTGAAAAACCTGCCCGGATACAGTCAAGGAGGGAGCCCGGTCCTCCAATAGCAGAGGGCTGACATGAATGACTCCCACAATGCATTGCTACACCATCAATCTACAGCCAGTGCGAGCGAGGAGGGATGCTGCAGCTCAGAGCTTCACCACAACTACAACACGATACAACACGTCGAGCCACAGTTTCCCCTCAAACACTCATGAATTAGTTTAATGTCAGATATTCTCTACAAATCACTTCACGGAGCATATTTAAAAGCAGATCCCTCTTCTCTCTCGACGTTTTTCTCTGGTGCAACAACTCTGAAGCTACGAGCAGAATAATATGTGGTGCTAATGATGAAGGAGGGTGCGTTTGATTCGCTGCTCACCTCAGGCAGCCGGTGGTGTTGCGCAGCAGCAGGGACGACTGGAACTTGACCTTGTGGTCGTCGCGGTGAGAGACGCTGCTCCAGCCCGAGTGAGGGATGACCACGGTGTTGGTGAGCGTGCTCAGTGCGTCTCTGATGATGGTCATCTTCACGGCGTCGCAGGAGGACAGGTTCCACAGGACGCCTGTTGGGGGGGGGACACACAGAGAGGACGTTTGTCTCCTGTGGACGGGTCAGGGCTACGACAGTTACAACACAGGTGAAGGTCTGACAGGTGGAGTAAACAGAAGGGGCGGAGCTAAAGATGGAGAATTAGTAAATTAGTAATTAGTCCTCCTCCTCCATCTTCTTCTCCTCCTCCTCCTATTTCCTACAGCTCCTCCTCTTTCTTTTTCTCCTTCTCTTCCATCTTCTCCATCTATTTTCTCCTCCTCCTTCTCCTCCTGCCTCATCTTCTCCTTCTCCCCCTCCTTCCTTTCCATCTTCTCCTCCTCCTATTTCCTACAGCTCCTTCTTTTCTCCTTCTGTTTCTTATCCATCTTCTCCTTCTTCTCCTCCTCCCCATCTTCTTCTCCTACTACTCCTTTTTCTAGTCCTCCCTCCTCCTCCTCCTCCTCCTCCTCCTCCTCCATTGACCCGTCAGACTCTGACTCATTGACCAAACGGTCAAACTGTCCCTTTAAATGCTCTAAATTTAAACTATAGCGTCTATGATCTTTAGTTTTGTCCTGGACGTCCTGAGACTGAGACGTCCTGAGACGTCCTGAGCGTCTCGAGGCGTCTCCGTGTTTCCAAACAGCCTGCATGTTGTTGCTGCAGAGCTGTCGGCGGCGTTCCTGTTTTCCAAAGCACATTATCTTAGCATCTGTCTCCAGGACTGTGGCGAGATCCGTTCTGTCAACACCAGCGCCGCGTGTTTAAGCCGCCGCCTCCACCACCACCACCACCGCCGCCGCTCTCACCTCCCACAGAACAGCCGGCGCTCGGATTAGCACGCCGCCAGACGCTCAGGCCGCCAGGCAGGCGGCTAACGGGCCACGCTAGCAGCCCAACGCCCACCAGAGAAGCTTTAACGCAGACTCATATCTAAGTGTGGGACTTTTTATCCAATCACTCTTCGCTGGGTTTCACCTTTGACCTCCAAATCTTCCAGACGACCTTCCAGGGGTGACATTAGCCCGGTTCTAAAGGGGGACGTACCGGTGACCAGCTCTCGGACCTCGTTGTCGGTGGTCTTCCTGAGGAGGCGCAGCAGCGCGGGGACGCCGCCGCAGTTCCTCAGCGCCACCTTGTTGTTGTCGGTGGCCTTGCCGTACACCAGGTTCCTCAGGGCCCCACAGGCGCTCTTCTGGACCTCAGACACCTTGTGGTCCAGCAGGTCCACCAGGTGCTGGATCCCTCCCAGGTGACACACCTGCAGAGCGGGAGCCAATCACAGAGCTGGATCAGATCACATGGACAGTAATCACGTTTCTCCTCCTCCTCCTTCTTCTACATCTCTTCCTCCTGCACCAACTGTCTCCTTTTATCTTCCCTTTCTCCTCCTGTCCTTCCTCCCTACTCCTCCTCCTCACTTTTCACCTACGTTTCTCCACTTCCTTCTTCTTCTCCTCTTCCTTCACTACTCTTATTCTTTTTCTTCTCCTCCTCTTCCTGCCTACTCCTCCCTACTTCTACCTCATACTCCTCCATTTTCTCCTCTTCCTCCTCCTCTGTCTTCTTCCTCTCCTCCTATGATCCTTCTCATCCTCCTTTTTTCTACATCTCATCTTCTCCTCCTCTTGTGTTTTTCTCTTCTCCCTCTTCCCGTCTTCCACCTCCTTCTTCTTCTTCTCCTCATATTTCCTCCACCCACTCCTCCCAACCCCAATCTTCTTCCTCCCCATCCTTTCCTTTCCTCCTTCTCCACCTCCATTTTCTTTTTTTCCTCCTCTTTCTCCTTCTACCTCCAACTACTCCTTCTCTTATCTCCTCCGTCCCTTGTTCTTCTTCTCTTCTATTTCCTCACTGCTCCTCCTCCTCTTTCTACTTCTTATTTGCAATCTTCTTCCTCCTCTATCCACTCCTCCTCCCTCCCTCTACTCCCCATCTCCTTTCTTTCCTTCTTCACCTTCTACAGTTTCCTTATATTTCTCTTCTTCCTCCATCACCTCTTCCTCCTCTTTCTCCTTCTGTCTCTAACTACTCTTTCTCCTCCTCCCTTCCTTTCCCCTCCTCCCTCTACTCTCTCATTCCTCTCTCCTCCTTCTTTTCCTGCACCTCTTTCTTCTTCTTGAATATTGACGTTTTGATGCAAACACATATACGTATCTGACCACATTATTTTTTTATCTGGTCACCATGGTAACGGTCCGTTCGGAGACGTACAGTTTTCTAGGTAAACTCAGCTGATACATACGTCACCGCGTCCTCTCTGATTCTGATGAAGACTTTTGTTTCTGGCTAAAAGCAGCAGCCGTGTGTGTGTGTGTGTGTGTGTGTGTGTGTGTGTGTGTGTGTGTGTGTGTGTGTGTGTGTGTGTGTGTGTGTGTGTGTGTGTGTGTGTGTGTGTGTGTGTGTGTGTGGGTGTGTGTGTGTCCGGCTCTAATTAAAAGCACAAAAACCAAACCAAACCACGGCCACGTTTGGCAGCGACGCCGCTTAAAGTTTCGTCGGAGCAGATGGCGCTTTGGCTCCGAGTTACAGGAGATGAGAACAGAAAGGAGATGAATTTATGCTCGTAGACGGACAATTTATTTTAAAAAACCTTTAAAAATTTCTTATTTTTACATGTTTTTCTATGATATATCGTTATAAATACGGTTAAATGGAAACAAAAGAAAGAAATCTCCAGTCTGAGACCAGCTTCTAATCGACTAATCGACTGTAATCGGTCGTACTCTGGTAGAGAATTCAAACCTGCCCACAGTGAGGAGTTATTTCTGTCCCGTCACCTTACCTCCACCTTTACCCTGTTGTCTCCGTAGCACAGGTGCTGCAGGTAGGCGGCGGCGTTGGCTTGGACGGAGGGGAAGTGATGCTGCAGCATGTGGATGACCTCCGGCAGCTCGGGGTCGCGCCAAGCGAACTCCCTGCAGGGGGACGAGGTTAGTTAGCCTCAGGTAATAAAATAAAGGTCTAAAGAGGAGTGGGCGTGGCTACCTGGGGTCCTTATGGATGCTCTCGATAGACGGGGTCCGGGTCACCACCCTGTCCACCAGCCCAGAGTGTCTGTGGGAGAAGACGGGCTCACCGGAAACCCTGAAGGAGTCGACGTAGACGGCCGCAGAGCTCAGCCCGTAGCTGCTGCTTCTTTGGTACGGCAGCGTGCCGCAATGGCTTGTGGTCCGAGGAAGGGTCCCCATACCTGTGCTTGTCCTGTAGAGGGAGCCCTGGGGGTCGTGGGTGGGGCTGTGGTACAGGGGGCTGTGGAAGGAGGGGCGCTCGTCGAAAACCGGCGTCATGTGGCAGTCGGGGGACAACGCCGCCCTCAGCTCTGGATCTATCTGCGTCCCGTGGCCAGCGTACGAGCTGTGAAGCCCTGCAGGAAAAAAAAATTTTATTTAAACACTTTAACGTAACGTGAGCTCACGAGGGACCGCTTAATCGATATGTTTGGCAGAAACAGCTCAGATCTCCGTCTTTGGCTCGTCCTCTGTCGGTCAAACAAGTTGAGTTCAAAGAGTGTTTCAATTAACAAGACATTCAGGACACAGCTGCAGATAAAAGCAGGAATTTCTCGGCCTCGTTGCATCTGGACCTTGATGTGATTTAAACCTTTTAATTATTTAAAACCAGGACGTCTGCAGCAGATCCTGCAGGTTAAGGAGGTGGAGGCCATAACATTAGCGTCTTCATTTACTCTGACATGTATTCATGCTGCAGGAGTTCCCGCTGGAACATCCCCAAACACAAACAAATCGATTCTGGCAGCTGATCATCAGCCAGCGTCGCCGATCGGTAACAGCCTAATCTTGCATATCCAGTTATTGCTCATCTCCCTCGTGTAATCTGGGATTAATCTGGATGTGCGGGATAACTGGGAGGACGGGCCTCGGCGGCGTATTAGGCCACTTAGCAGCGCCGCAGGATGAAAATCACTCAGGCGAGGAGGCATTTTGTTTAGTTCACTGCATCCTGTCTTCACACGTGCACAATAAGAGGCTGCGTGAATGTATATGCACGCACAACTAATGCAGACAAACACATGGGGACGTATGAAAGCTAAAAGCAGCATGACAATAATAAAGCCTTCCAGCGGCATCAGCTGATAATCACATGCTGACGCTCCACGGGGCTTTTGTGGTAGAAACACCCCTATATGGGTCAGAGGGAGCGGCTTAGTGAAGTGACACGGGGCAGGATGGAGGAATAAATCTGTGCCGTCGATGCTGCTGCTGCTGCAGCGTTTCTCCGGCTGTAAATCCTTCGCCTGCTGCAGAGGAGAAAGTTGTCGATAGCCAGTTAATAAGCGAGGAGTTTTCTAACGCCCTAATGTTTCCTGTGGATGAAGAACGCAGCACCCGGGTGGCTGTGCTGAGCTCAAAGCTGCTCCGTGTTAAGTTTCTTTCTGGGCTGAAAATTTGCTCCAAAGGCGTCGGTGAGTTGGGGTTAATTGAGCAGCCCGGCGGCGGCACAGAAAGATAATCCGTCATGGAGTTTCTCAGCCAGCCACAGGCCGTCTTAACCGATCATTAACCGAGGCACAAAAGCCAAAAGGTTGGATGGATCTCTGGGCAACGTCAATCAGCTTATCTCAGCGAACGAAGCGCCGAGTTTAATCACGATTAGGCGTCAAATTTACAACCAGGACCGACTGGTAAACTGACCAGCGACGACTTAGCCGGAAGCATCAAAGCAGCTGTGTGGCTCTCTGTCCTCAGAGGAGTTCACCTGGAGGCCCAGGTGTCGGAGAACGCCTCGTTAGAAGAGAAGGAAAGGGAGCAGGAGCTGCAGCAGGAAGTGAGCGGGTGTTTATTAATGCTAAAAAACACCAAGAGTCATTCATATCACTGCATCTACAGCCGCTCTCTGCAAAACCTTACAAAAAAGGTTGAGTTTATATCATGCAGCCTTTTAAAAAGTCAATTTATTTCAATGCAAATCTGTAACAGAGCGCACAATATCCACGTTGCATTGCTGTCTTGATGCAACTTGACTCTGAGCGGATATATCTTGGCCCTGTTCTTTGCACGCGGTAGATTTAACCACACTCTCCTCTCAAGCTGCTGCACATCAATCACAACCAGCACCAATAAAATTAAGCCTCAGAACATCCTCCGTGTACAAGAGAAATACCACCCCCCCTCCTCAAAAAGAAAAGATTACATTCCTTAGTTTTCATACATCAAATAAAAATCTATCAAACCCCAGCAGCATTATCTGTCGGCGCTGCAAAGATAATTCCACCGAAAAAAGCGCCACGAAGCGAGCGCTCTAAGCCGGGACCCGAGATACGATCACCTGCCGAGCTTGCACTTCGCCTCAAAGTTATTTTGTTCAACACGCGGCTTTATTTAATGATTCTGCGTCGCACGGATTTCAGGAAACTCTGCAGAGTTCCAGCTCAGTGGAAACGTTTTGTGCCACAATATTAAACCCAAGCGCTGCGCAGTCAACTCCCCCCTCTCCCCCCGCCCCGGACAAAGGGAAAGGTTATTAAATCAACAGAGGAGATGGCGTCCAGGGCTGTGGAGCGTGGCCTCGCAAACACACTGGGTGGCACACATCTTGCCTCCAGGGGGGGAAACGTGTCGACCCGTTACCGAGTGAAAAGACGGAGGACAAAAGAAGAGCTGCATCTTTCAAGACGATACGCATTCAGGAGTCTTCCATGTATGAAGGAAGAGGGCTGACGTTTGGAGCTAAAAAGAAACGAGGTTAAGAAAGCTTGGAGGAAATATCTAAAAGTGATGGAGTCTGGAGTTGGGTTAGGCTCCAGGAAAGTACACGCTCATCCTGGGAATAAACTATATTCTAAGGAGGGCAGCTGCTCCTGCTTGACACCAGTAGATTTTGTGTTGCACGCCAAAAAATCTGTTGCTCTCTGGAGGCGACTCAGGTTTATGTGCTCGAGAACTCAATAAACTCCACGTCTTTCTGCAGAAGAAACTTTGAGTCTCAAGGTTAAATCTTAACCAGCATCGATCGCTAAAGATACACACCGTTTGTTTTTTTGTGACTGACCTATGAGGCTGTCGGGACGGGGCAGTGCACTCCTCTGGTACAGCCCGTACGGATCAGCTCCATAGGCCAACGGCTGGCTCTGCCTGGGCAGCGTTGAGCCGTAGTGCTGCGGGACGGCCGTCATCCCCGAGCGCAGCGGCGACCCCGTCAAACCGCGCCCCTCGATCAGAGACAGGGTGGACCCCAGCCGTCCGCCGCCTCCCGTCCCGACCCCACCTCCTCCCCCCGTGTTCCCTAGGCACTGGGTGCCGTCGGTCGGGGAGGTCGGTGACGGGCAGGAGGGCGGCATGGAGGTGCCGGGGAAGACAGCGGCCAGCGGCTTGGGCTCAGATAGGATGGGGGAGTCGTAGGTGCTGCCTTGGGATGTTCGAAGGGAGATGCGGGAAGGTGACACGGTGCCGGCGGTGCCGCAACCGGGGGACTGGCTCCTGGAGGGGAGGGACGCCATCCGCCGCAAGACCCGGCTGGAGGCCTGCTGATGGGAAGAGGAAAGAAAAAGACATTTTATTTATCATTTCCAATTAACATTCACTTGATTCCCAGCGTTCAGGACCAAAATGTCAAGTACTACATCCACAAATACATCTAAATACGATGACAAACATTTGCTTCTTACTCCTTGTAATAAACGCACAACGTCCGTCAATTACAGACTTAGTCAACTGGATGCCGACTTAATCCATCGAAGCCTTGAACGCCTCGCAGGAAAATTAAGAGCCGAGACGTGTACGCTCATCCAGAGAGGCTGCAGGGTTTGGAATAAATCAGGAGGAACTTCAAATGGGGCTCACAATTATCTGTCAGTCCTGCTTCTACTGTCAGGCAAAGAGCACGTAATTATTAGCCACAATGAAAGGAGCTGATAATGTTGGAGTCTGAGCCATTTTAAGTTTGAGATTCGATTTGAAGGGACGTTCCTCATTCCTGACAGTAATTATTGAGCCTCTGCGAGCCGTCGTTACTCCGGGGATGAAGGAGATGTCTAACGTTTCAGTTTCCAGTTTGAGAAACAAGCGTGAAAGCACAATAAGATTTCCTGTGCTGGAGCTTTTTGATCGTGTTATGTGATCTTGATTAGCGGCTGGAATTAGCTCGGCTGTCTTCACGTTGTAGCTCATCAAATTAGCATTTTAAGGACTTTTCATCTTGTGAAAGCTAATTAGTTTCTTCAAACCGACTGTGGGTCAAGAATAATCCGAGAACCTCAGCTTTAAGCCAACAAGGGAGAGAAACTCACAAAAAAAATTTAAAAATGTATTTTATTGTTTGTTGTCTGTGAAGCATTGTTGTTCAGTTTGATAAAAATAGAAGATTTACTCATTTTTATATATTTTCATCCTACCTAGCTTACCTAGCTAAAGCAAGCTAAACAAACTGAAGGAAAACGGTTAGAAAAGCCCTTATTCTATCTGCAGTTGCTAGTAGCTAGCTACCTAGCTAATGTTAGCTTAACAGGTTGGCCTTCATTTTCCGTATCTCATTGTGGAATTACAATATAAAGGCATAATTAATACTGTATTTAAAAAAAAAGGCAAAGGACATTTTTATGTTTTGTTGTCTGAAATAAAAACTCCCCCTAGTAGCTGTTGCTAGCAGCTACCAGCTAACCTAGCTTTATGTTGGAAAACAGTTAGAAAAGATTAATTTTAATATGTTTGAATCACCAGACAGAGCTACATATTTAAAATAAACACACCAAAAGATGTTAAGATGAATGCTAACCAACATAGCCCTGTCGTAGGAGCTAGCTTGAGTGCAACACTCTCCTGTAGCTAGTCAGCTGCTAACATTAGCTTAAACTCTGATAGTAGCTAGAATTGGCTTACATATGCAGCGATGAAATAATACATTAATGGAAACTGATTTTAAATGACATATAATAGCACAAACTAGCATAGTTAGCTCATTATGGCTTTAGCTAATAAGACAAACATGCAAACGTTTGACAAAAGTCGTCACTTGTTTGCCAGTTTTTGCTTCTGCTTTTAAAAAACAAACTAAACAGAAAAAGAAAAAGCGAGGCCCACCTGCCCAGAGGCTTGACCTTCTGCTCTCGGGCTCCTCGATATCGAGGCTCGGGGCTCTGAACGCACCACGTTCTGGTTGCTGTAGTAACTAACGCTGCTGTCCTGGTAGCCGCTGTCCGAATACGAGGTCATCTGGGCCGAGTGACCTCCGGAGCCTGAAAGAAGCGGTAGATAACGATGTTTTAGTGTTTCATGTGCCCCCAAAACAAATATTTGCTGCGATGGATCTGCAGCCACCGTCAAACCGCTGCAGTTTTAATGATTTGCATATTATCTCACACAGCTTTCAACTTGTTAAACGGCATTATGCATACAAATACATACACACAGATATCTGCATTGAGCCCTTATGCTGTTCCTGGAACAATCTGCTGGCCTAGTTTCTCCTGTAGGAGGAGGAGGAGGAGGAGGAGGAGGAGGAAGCATGAGGGGGGATATTTTTAAACTCTCAGACCACTCCAACTGTATGGAATATAAATAAGACCAAAGGCAAGTTTGTTTTTAACATTTAAAACCGCTCCTCAGACTCTACATGTTGAAATTAAACGTAGTAAGAGGGAGATTCTGTGTCCTGTCCTAATAATGACGCTAAAACTCAACAGATGCTTCGAAGGAGCTTGATGGACAAAGATGTCAAACGCTCCAGTGAAGACGCCTAACGTCCAACGGCGACGTGCCGTGCTTATAACGCCGAGCTCCCAGGTGTGAAAACATGCAAAGCTCATCCAGAGAAGAATAAAATAAAGAAAGAGGATCCAGACCGCAGAGCTTTATGTTCTGTGGGTGACGTGAACTGATCCCAGTGGATGTTATGTTAAATAAAAGAGATCAGCTGGCAGGGAAAGCTTCCACCGCAGCCTCCTACAGTCCTAGTAATTACAACAGCGTCCTGTGGGATTTGTTTTAGGTTCATGGGGTCAAAATGGTGGGAGTGTGCTGATATGGGCACTGACTCTGTCTATTATGAGCCTAGAGAGCGCTAATGTTTAAAAAAAAACATAAAAAAGATGTAAATAAAGGCAGTTTGCCCAAAGCTACAACTTATTTTAAAAGTAAAAACACATATTTGTGGGCCAATGATGCAGGATGCAGCCATGTTGGATGACATGTTGACTCCGTTTTGAAGTCAGCATCTAGTGGACATTTGTGGAACTGCACGTCCGAGTTTATCGCATTTACGGCGGAGGTTTCCACTTGTTAGGAACCAACCAGGAAAGTCTTTTTTGTCTTTTCCTTGCATATTTTGAGCATCAAGCCGTCTGAATTCCCGTCGGCTTCCTAGACGCATAAGCGGGATGAAGTTACGCATCATTTTTTAAATTCGGATTACAGATTAACGAGAAAAAATGATCGTTACTATGACATGCTAGCTACTTAAGCTAACCTTAGACTTTTTAATGTTTCCTTAATGTTTCTAAGCGACAACCCTTTAAAATCCTCTTTAAAAAAGTCTTAATCATTAGTTTAATCATTTATTAAGCTACATCCTGCAAACTACTGTTCTATCCTTAGCTATAAAACACTTAATTAGGCTTCTGCTGCAAGCATTTATGCTAGTTAGCTGGAAATTAGTGCACAAACACACAGTTTTACACAAGAAGGAAGTCAACAGGCTCCAAATAACCTCTTCCTGTATTGGGAGCATAAATTAAACTCTTCAGCATTTTATTTTTGATGAATTAACTCAAACAGAGCGACCTCCAGTGGATACATTTAGAACTGCAGCTACTTTTATTGAAATTTGCAGACTTCGGTGTGGTTTTATTTCTTTTTTTTGGTTCAAACCGTGTGCTGTGTACATTTAACAGACCCTCACTGTCATGCAGGGAGGCCCGGTCCGGCTCAGGCAGGTAGAGTCCTTCCTCGGCCTCCAGGTGACGACCGGGCGCCTCCATAGCTCCGCCCTGAGACTCCCCACCTGTCGTAGAGTCAAAAAAAACCAACTGACTCCAGATGCACATGCAAAAGCTGCTGTAGGATCTCAGCTTCATTTCTTTTTATGGTACTTCTTTTGTTTTCTGGAAAGTCGACAGTGACAAATGAGGCAGAAATCTGAGGAGAGGGATCTGTGACAGAATAATAAATGGGTCCAATTCAAAGACTATACGGAAACTTTGTTTTTGTTTTGCTTCAGCGGCTGCTTTCGGGCAATTTTCAGCCCTCTGGATGCTATAATGACTTTCTCATCATATGGATTTCGTTTTATTTGAAGCTACAGTACAGTGTTAACAGAAACTGGAGGCGTAAAAACAAAACTCTCCGCTGCATTACTGAGGCTTTTAGGGAGCCTTTGTATCGTCAGTGTGGGTTTGCCTGTTTCTAAAACACTAAAACCCGAAAGCATACCTGCAGATCTCCATGCGAACGACTTCTCAGATGAGCTTCGGTGACAGAGAGAAGAAGAGGAGGAGGAGGAGGAGGAAGTGGAGGAGACGAGAGAGCAGAGAGAGAAAGAGGTAAATCAAATCAAAGTCAACAGCGAATACTTTACATTCAATCACACCAGGAAGAGGAAGACAGGCGAAAGAAAATAGTCGTTTGCTTCCAATAAAATACGTTCAATCTGCGAGGAAATTGAAGAATATAAAGTTTCTGAGTTTGATGTACTTTCCAGACGGATAAAAAAGCGAGAGTCAGTTGACCCCAGCTGGTGATCTGTCTTGTTTTATGACCATGCACTGGTTTATCTGGGCTGAGAAGGCACCTGCAGCCAGAAACAAATCATCCCTGCAGATAAGAAACCACCAAACCACTTTCATGCGCGTGGATAAATAGAATTAGTGATTAGATATCGATTATTAAACACATCTTGTGATCTTGCAGCTTCAGCAGGGGTGAAATGTCAGCCCAGTGTTTTGTGCGTTTAAAGGTTTGTGATGTACGGCGGCGGCGGCGGCGGCGGCAGACTGTCAGCGAGCCGCGCGCCGTTTTCTCATGAAGACAAATATTCACCATTATGTGGTTTAACAGAGCGTTCTGCAGACGAGCGTGATTTACAGCTGTAATCCACACAATAACAACAGTGATTAGGCTCCGGGGCGCATTTTATTTAGCCGTGGAGAAAGTTACTACAAAAACATTATCAAGGATTAAAGAGGGAGTCTAAGCTTTTATGTCTCATTAAATTTATTTTGCACATTTCATGTAGTAAGAATGACCGATGCTAGACTGGATTACGTCTGTGACTTCCAATAGAAGTAAACAAAAGCAGCGTATCTACTTCATATTAGTTTCATTCCTCCACACAAACCTTTAATTACATGCTAGCTACTTAAGCTAGCTTAGCTTCACGACTTTTTAATGTTTCCTTAATGTTTCTAAGCGACAAGCCTTTAAAATCCTCTTTACAACACTCTTAATCTTTACTTTAATCATTTATTAAGCTACATCCTGCAAAATACTGTTCTATCCTTAGCTATAAAACACTTGATTAAGCTACTACTGCAAGCATTTATGCTAGTTAGCAAACAAACACACAGTTAAAACAGTTTGTTGCATATTTGCACCAAGAACTTTTTGCAAATTTACACAAGAAGGAAGTCAACAAGCAAAGAAGTTAAAAATAAATATGTATGGAAGTCAATGGCAAAGTCCTGCTGCAGACGTGTGTCGCCGCAGTTGTTTCGCGCGCTTATGTTTCCCTACCGAGATTGTTTTGTTAGAATAAAACAGCAGAATAAAAGTCTACCTGCTACTGTCCCCCCCTGGCGACTCAGCTCCCAGCATGCACCTCTCCAGCTGGCTCGCCACGATCTGCCGCTCCTCCTCCAGCTCCCGAGTCAGCCGCTCAAACTGGAGCTCCTGCGGCGAGACATTAACAGCAGTGATTATAACCCGACATCCACCGTGACACGGCAATTTAAGCCTCTTTTTCTAACAGACCTATTTGATGCCAGTTAGAATTAAATGTAAAACCCATTTTGTATTCAGTCTGGGTGACTTGACTGATTTCTCACAGTTTGAGAGCTCGCTGAGAGACTGTTAAGGAGACTTTTAAAGCCCCGTCCGGGACCTTTTAACAGCCTTTGGTTCAGATAATGTAATTACACGCTTTCTTTAAAAAGCACAAAGAATGAGGAATGTGCACAATGATAAAATATAGATTTTAAGGCAGCTTTATTTTGGATGCAGTCGATCAGGAATTTAAATATTGTTTTGCTGGGTGACATTTTTTTTTGCTGGGTAGCAACTTGAGACTGATCCAAAAACCTAGTTTATTGTCACATAAGAAGTAGAAAACTGATAAATATTCACATTTTAGAAGCAGGAAAACAAAGAATCTTCAAGCAATTATCACTAGAATCGTTTGTCAGCCAAATAAGCTAATCCTTTCTGCACTTCTAGCACTTTAAACTGCATCTTTAGACTCTTAGCGTTGCCAAAAAAATGAAATTTTACTTTGAAATGTTGTACAAATAACTGTGCACATGCAACAGAACTGCAAATCTGAATGTATAAAATCTGAATGCATAAAATGAATGGGGGAATTCTCCTAACGTCAACCGTAGATTTCCTGAAAAAGCAGTTTTGAAGCTCAGTGTGGGGTTTCTGGTCGTCGCCATCTTGGATAACTTTCATATAGTTTAAACAGGAGACCTTAGCTAGCTTAGCTTAGCTATATTAGCTTAGATGCTGAGACCAAAACTGTTTTAGTACCAGGCTGTAAACGTGTTTGTTATTGTTTTAAAGCTGGACATTTTAACATGGAGGTCGATGAGGATTGAGAGCTCCCCCTGGTGGCTGGTTGCAGTATAGGTCATAAGCTCCACCCCCTCCATGTTAGTGGGCGGGACTTGGGCCGAACAAAAACACTAAAATACACATCAAATAATTATTTTTCAAGGATGGTTTCTGTCGTTTCAGGTAGTTAATATAATGTTGATGAACGTTCAAGTTTCGTTTCAGTGATTTGATGCTATAGAAACAGGATGTGACATATTGGCGACCACCAGTTGTCATGCCAACCGCTCCCTTAAAGTGGTCCCGCAAGAGAAAAAAGTGTATAATCCAACATCTTCTTGAAACTAGTGGAGAGCGTAGTATAAATTAAGCGAAAGCGCGAGTGAGTCTGGAGGAAGTGTGGGCGGGGCATCGATATCACGGCTCCATGTGGCTCCGCCCTCAGACTGTACTGATCAGATGGCGCCGCCCGTATCCGTGGGAAAATAACATCAGTTCAGCCAATAACAGGAAGTGGAGACGTGTTGTCCATATTTATATACAGACTATGGGATTGACTCGTTTTCGGAGCCTCTAGTGGACATTTGTGGAACTGCGTGCTTCGCTCTGCTTCATTTCAGGTGCGCGTTAGCCCCAAACTTTTGATGCTAGTTTCAAACCAGACAAGCCTGGTTTTCTCTGAGACTATAAAGTTACACATAACCATATTTAAAGCCCAGTTAAAGCCTTGAGTGACTATAATTTGATTTAAACCGGCTGGAAAAACAAGCTGTGAATGAATACTGCAGGTTAATGGGAATCAGATGCAGCTCATGACTACGGCGCATTACAAGCCATTTTTTTTTTCTTATTTTATTACTCAATGTGATCTCCTTCTCAAAATAGTCATTAAATTTCTGCCGTCATGCCGCGCTTTTGGCAACTCAGATAAACCCGCCACGCCACGCAGATAGCACATGGCCTATTTATTAATTAAACGCCTCGAAGAAGAGCTGGTGACGATCCAGTGCCTTGCTCAGGGGTGTGAAAGATGAAAGTGGAGCAGATGTGTTTGGCAGCCTCTCATTTGTATTCTGTTACGTAACGCTGCCCAGCTGCTTCATAAATCTTCGAGGAACCACAGCTGGTGTCATCGCGGAGGCACACGGGAGAATTAGCCGTCTGCAAGTAACGTCTAAATATAAAAGAGACGCGCACCTTCACAACGCAACCTGGCAAGGGCCGACTACGCAAGCAAATGAGCTGCTGTACTCCAGTTATATGCAAAGAAAAACAGTTTTGCAGGACGGAAGCTAACTTTACTTGAGTTACCAACAGTTTCCAACGTTTGTTTTCCAGGTTTGAAAGCTTGCAACCAGAGCTGCTGCAGAAAAGTATTTTGAGATGCAATTTCAAGCTTTCAGACTGTTCTCATTCATTCATTCATTAAACCAGCAGACCAGATAACAGAAGAGCCAGACAAAGAGACGAAGATGAAGGAGTTCAGCCCTGACACGAGCTAGCACAATAAAAATAACATGACATCTCAGTTTGTGCCGAAAGAGCTGAAACGTCCTTCAAAGCATAATCCCTCATAAATGACAAAAGGCAGCTTTTCAGTTTTACGCCGCTTGATAAAAGCGCTTTTGTATTTGGGTCAGATGCGACTACGTGATGCACGGAGCCTTGACTGCCTCTTTAGACAGATGGGGCTTCAGCTAATGGTGCAGGTCATGTTGGTTTTATTGCTGCCGTCCCGTAGACACAGGTGATTCTGCAGAGGCGATAAGCGTTGGTTAGATTAGAGCAGCCGGACAGAAAGAGGTTAAAACGACGAGAGCCGGATGGTTTACTGACTCGACAATGTGCCATTCAAGTAACGTGACGGTTACTTCGTCTCCTTCGTTTCCTTACATCACGTCAGAGCAGCGCAGAGACAGGACGGGGGGCACACAGGCCTCCTTGTCTCAGCTCTGCCTCCAGGGGCAAGCAGATCCACGTCGGCGCCCTGCCTCCGTCGCCTCGTGATGTCTGGACGACGTCTCGTACCGGCTTATTGTCCGACAGCCACAGACCTCTGCTTCTTATTCATAACCAGGCCGCAGCCATTAAGCTTAACACTTTTAGACATCTGATATCATATTTCTTTCTTTCTAGAGGCACCACATAACTGCCGATCATGCAGTAGCCTCTCTGAAGCATCCACCATCCTGATCTGACCCTCTCCACCTCCACACGTGACCCATAGGTGGATTAAAACGCTCTTCACACGCCCAAACGTCCACCTTTGACAGAAAGCAACAAGTTTTTCTCCGAGGCTACGAGTAAACACGGCAGACTGATGGGATCTGAAGCAGCGTGCGAGGGCGGATGCTCCTCTTTGATTTCCACACTGTGGATCAAGACAAATCAGCTCAGCGGCTCCTAACGTGACGACCTCGGGCGTCTCCAGCTCCGTGAGTTGAAACTCTGGCCAAAAAGAAAACGATAAACTGTGGCTCAGATTTCATCAGTGACATAAGTGGATCGACGGAGCCGGTTTAACCCTCAGACTCAGACTGTGACCCTGCAGCTCATGTATATGCAAACCTTTTTGGAGTCAAAGCGGCCACACGGCGCCGTCAATCATCCTCGTCCAGAGCTGCAGATTTACGTCGAGCTTACTCGGCTCTAATCGGCCCAAGCCTTTGTTGTTGTTGCTGCTGTTTTATTGAGCTTTTTTTTTTCTCCTCCACACATCCTGAGACATGAGGTTTTGCTGATCGTGCTTGTTCTTTTTCAGCAGCGTCCCATTTATGCAGCGAGACCCAGCGTTTACACCTGGGAGCTGCTGCTGTCGGAGAGCAGGAAAGGTCTCTGGATGAATAGTTGACATTTGGGGGAAAGAAGAAGAAAAAAGATGAAACTAATTGTTTAATAATCCTTTTACCAGGATTAAGACATAATTAGTACATTAGAGGTTTGGGGGTTTAGCTCACATCATCTCACAAGTAGAGCTCCTCCTAGTGGCTGGCTGCGGTATAGGTCACAAGCCCCACCCCCTCCATATTAGTGGGCGGGGCTTGGATATCAAGGCGTGGCTCCACTCTCGAACCGCACTCCGTAGACTTCAAACTCGCAAGATGGCGCCGCCCATATCCCTGGGAAAATGGCGTCAGTTTGGCAGAGAAGCTGCGACACGTTGTTCATATTTATATACAGTCTGTGGGCTAAGCTAACCTCTAGCTAGCTTCTGGTTGCAACGTCAGGACACTGATGAGCGTTG
Organism: Planiliza haematocheilus; assembly: GCA_005024645.1. NCBI lineage: Eukaryota > Metazoa > Chordata > Actinopteri > Mugiliformes > Mugilidae > Planiliza > Planiliza haematocheilus. The sequence goes on from SRSE01000890.1 coordinate 38,824, forward strand.
CTGACTCTCGTCTATTAGCACCGTTGGCGCTAGCTAGACCTCAGCTCTGTGCTAAAGTTTAGCTCTTAGCCTCTATGCTAACGGTAGCTCTTCCTGAATCCATTTTACTGCCACCTGCTGGTATGAAGATTTATTTCCCCTCAGTCTTTGTGGTGCGTTCAAGTGCAACCAGACAAAAGATCGCTGCCAATCCAATGCCAATATGCCGATATCATGGACATATTTCAGTCAGAACGATGCCGATGGCAGCCACAAACGTCTCATCTTTCATTTTGCATCTTTGCTGCCGGCCGTCGTTTCAACATCTCATCGATCTCACCGCGTTTGTTTGAGAATTAAACTGTTCGCCGGCCCAGCGTAGGCTTGGGGTTTCCGAGTCGCCACGTTTTGGCAGCTCCCCGTCCACGTCTATCACTCTCCAGCTTCCAACGGGCTAAATGAGAGCAAAGTGGAAAAGCGTCGGGGCTCCGAACACAAGGCAGTAGCTGATGTGCTCCATTTGGCACGACTAATTTGACATTTCTGTGGAGGAACTGCAGGCGGTAGATTTGACGCTTCAGCGGCGCTGCCTGCCGCCCGCATTCCAACACGGAGGAGAGTAAAGAAAGTTGATTATGTTTTCCAGTTGCAGCCTGTTCAACAGTCTGAGACAACCCACAAGATAACATCTCTGTATTTTCCTGCTTTGTTTGCCGTTATTCGTCCATTTCTAGCCGTCCTTGAACTCAAGAAGAGACACAGCAAAATGACAAACCAGGGTGGATAAGTGGCAGAACATGCACCATGCAAGTTTTTATCTTTATCAACCCAAAAGAAATAGAGACATGAGGTTGTAAAAGATCACAGAGATGTTAGGTGGCAGCTTTATTTTTTTGGAGGTTTACGGGACACCCCCCGAGGTTGATCTAGATTTCCCTGGAGGTTTTATTTATCTTAGCTGGGATCTGGGAACGTCTCGGGATTCCTCAAGAGGATCAGGAATGCGTTGCTTAGCTTGTTGCCACCGTGGCCCAACCTTGGATGAGTGGGTGACTGTCGGCGGAAGGAAATGTGAAACCTCTCATGTTTACCTTGACTTCTTGAGGGGGGGAGATGCAAACCTTGCAGTTCAAACGAGTCCATTCACCTCTTCAACGTCACCCAAACGTGACCTCAGCTGTTCCCAAGCCGACTTACGTTAAATGCACCAATCGCTGCAGCAGCCGGAACACAAGAACACCGGCTTGTCCTTGACTTTAACGCCTTTGAATGCGGATATATCGCTCACACCGGCCTTATTGGATCATATTTCATCATGGCCAACAGCGTCATCGACTCATCGGTTCATGGAGGTCATGCTTGTTCATGCTCTTTGCAGAAAACACGTTTTAATCGAACCCTTCCATGCATGTGCAAGAAAAACGATTCCGAGCCGCTCCTCCTGTCTTCACCGCAAAACCAAAAGGACATCCGACAGCCTCTTCCCTTAAATCCACATCAGCTGAGATTAATATTAGGAGCCGATTCTCTTTTGTTGGACATCATAAGGCTTTAAATAGCAGCGAGCCTAATTCAGAGTCACACACACCGGGGGACTAAGTTGAGAACATGGCCACAGTCCAAGCGTAATTAAGAGCAGGAGAACAGACCGACTCCCACGATGACGGGCTGGAAATCAGCATTAAAAACAGAGACAGACGGAGGTTCACGTGTTCTCTGAGCATCAAGAAGTTGGAGCCAGAAAAAACAAAATAAAACGGAGGTCAGCTGATGTCAGGATTTGTCAAAATATGTACCTAAAGATAACTGAGAGCAAGGATAGCAACAAGACAAGAAGATAATGAACGTGAAGTGAAACGCTGTGGCAGGAAATGACATGAAAACAAAACTGTGACTAAAACGTGAGAAAAGAAACAGGTGCAAAGACGCACTATCGTCACACCGCTGTCACCTCCTATAAAGGTCCATTTACACAGAGTAAACATGACCGACACAACTCTTTTTGCTCCTCTTCATGTGTCTACCATCCTTTTTCAGGGCGCAGAGATGCCGAAGCTGCATAATTTAAACTATTAAAGAAAGATTTAATAGAAATGTGGGTGCAAATTGATGGAGATCCATTTCATTTCAGTCTCATTTGGAGGTAATCTTCTGGATACGCTGAGCAAGTTTGCTCGGTAAATCTTAATTCATCCTGAGAGCGTCACAAAGCAAAGGGATGCAACCATGACCAAGAGAGACAGGAGCTATCACAGGAGGCAAAACAGCCAAAAGACGTCAAAGAGATGATTAAAAAAAACCATAAAGGAACACAAAACAAGCACCAAGAGAAACGAAATGCCCGTAGAGAGGGGCTGAACGCTTGAAAGGGGATGCAAAATGGTCAAGAGAGATGCATACTGCTGAATAAAATGACCAGAGGGAGGAAATGAATGTTATCCTTTGAGCAGGTATTTGAATCCACAGGGGCTGAGGGATGCACAATGAGCTCAGAGAGACACAAGCGACCCAAAAGAGATGTCAGATAAAGACAGGTGCACAACAGTGTCCCAAAAGAGGATGCAAAACAATCTCAAAGTCACCAGAGAGGAGCAAAAAATGCAGTTACAGTATGTGCATTGTGATCTTTGGTGATTTACATCCTGCTACTCAACCTCAGAGAGATGCCAAATGACTTCAAAGACATCATGGGATGCAAAATTACCTCAGGGGGACACTAAGTAACTGAGAATAGGCACAAAATGACAAAGAAAAGAGACAGGACCTTCACTCGGGATGCCAAATGACCACAAAGAGAGACAAAACGTCCAGTAGAGACGCAAAGTGACCACAAATAGAGACAAGACCTTCACTCGGGATGCCAAATTACCACAAAGAGAGACAAACTGTCCACTAGAGACACAAAGTGACCACAGATAGAGACAAGACTTCTTCTGAGGATGCAAAATGACCATAGACAGAGACAAGACTTCTACTGAGGATGCAAAATGACTGCAAAGAGAGACAAACCCTCCACTAGGGACGCAAAATGACCACAAAGAGAGACAGGACTTCCACTGGGGATGCAAAATGTCCACAAAGAGAGACCAAATGTCAATTAGGGACGCAAAATGACCATAGACAGAGGCAAGACTTCTACTGAGGATGCAAAATGACTGCAAAGAGAGACAAACCCTCCACTAGGGATGCAAAATGACCACAAAGAGAGACAGAACGTCCACTAGGGATGCAAATTTGATGCAAAATGACACCAGAGAGATGCTAAATAACCAGGTGTTGACACAAAGGGACAAAAAAAACTACTAAACTACTGCAAAGAAGTATCCCAAATAAAAACCCTGGTGCACAGTAGTGTCCCAAAAGAGGGGATGCAAAATAAGTGCAGGAGAACAGGTGAGAAAATGAAAACACATGGGTGAAGGGTGTGACTGCAGCACCTCCTGCCTCCTACCTGCTCTTTGACTGAAGCCAGGAGGTTGGTCGTGGTGGTTGGACCGGAGTCCAGCTGGAGGCCGTGACCGCTCGGCCCCTCTCTGACCGCCACGGGCCCTCCTCCCTCGGCGTCGCCCTCCTCCATCTCCTCCACCTCCTCCCCGCGATACAGTCCAGAGCCGGGCGGCTGCTGAGGCGCCCTCTCCGACCCTAAAGGAAGGATAGGAGTCGGTCAGGATGTGGTTCACATAATCCTCCTGCAGGGACTCTTCTAGTGACCTTATGGTTTGTATCACCTATCATCAGCCTCCAGGAGGATCAATAAGCAGATTTCTCCACACACCTTTAAGGTTGCGCGTTGCATCTGCAGGTGTGCATGCATGCTGCACATTTAACAGCATGTCACGTTCATCGTCTCCTTCCATCTTACCCGTGAGGAGCCTTCATCACATGTCAAACATCAATCATTCAATCAAGGACGAGGTCACACCGACTCACCGGACCGGAGACCGGAGACCAGCGGCAGTAGTGGCACCGGCGGTAGCAGCGGCGGCGGCTGCAAACCGAGCCCGCCTCTCTCGGTTCACACACGCAGAGCCCGGGCGAGCGGCTGCCTGTCCGCGCGGCTCACCGGCCAGATGTTGCCGTTAGACGCAGGCCACAGCTGGCTCAATCCGTCCTGTTACGCATCCATCCTCCTCCCGGCAGGCGGCCGTGACAGCCACTACATCCCCCCACGCGTCACGAAGAAACAAATGAACAAGTGTGCACGTCCACTCCTCGTGCAATGTCTTCCCTTTCCTTCCGTTTCTGTTTCTGTTTTTTCTTTTTAATCCGGTGTGAGGTTTCAACGCGCCCATCCACCCCTGGCGTCCACACGGCACCCAGCCACCCACCCACCGACCAACCCGCCCTGCCACTATCACCGATCAACGGCGTGACGTCACCATGCGGCTATGGATTCATTTCTCTTTTTTTTCTGGTTCCAATAGAAGATATTGATCATCAATGCACACCGCTGCACGCGCTGCTGCTGCTGCTGCTGCTGCAGGAGCTCCATGCAAGGAGCGCGAGAGGGGGGGGGGGGGGGGGGGGGGGGGGGGGGCAACCTGCAACGGGCAGTGCGTCTCCATCTATAAGTGTGTACATATAAATGTGAGTGTTGCCCCCCCCTACACAAACGCCACAGGCCTGTCTGGACCTTACAGTCACCAAAGAGAATTTAACAGTCAAAGTTTATGAAGTTCAGTTTTATGGAGCTACAACAAAATGATTCTTATCTAAAGGATATTAGTCAATTAGTAAAATACAAAGATTCATTTAGTCCAATTAGCAAAACAATATTTTTATTATATTATTTTATAATTTTTAAACCTATAGTAATTATAAAGAAAAATATTTTGGAAGTCAATTTTGTGTTCGACGATTTTTTTTTTTAAATTAATTGTTTTTTTATTAAGTGATAAATTACAAGACGAAAAATTATATTAAGTCATTATGTTTATTTAAAAATGTATGTACGTCAGTTCTATGGGAGCCCAGATCTGCCAAAAATTTCGTATTTTAATTTATAAATAGGAAATAAATAATGAATTGGTCCAGTTACCAAACAATTATATAATCGACATTATTTTATTTAAATAACGATTTTCATTATATATTATTGAAGAAATGTTTTTACTATTTTTTTTTTTTTATCAAGTGCTAAAAAAGGATTAAGTCATTGTGTTTATTTTAAACCCAATATTCATTATATAAATATATTTTTTAAATTTTATATTACACAAGTCAATTTTATGGAAGTCCAGTTCTGCCAAAATGATTCATTTAAATTTATACATTTGCATTTAATAAATTAGTCCAGTTACTAAGTCACTCATTTTTTAGATTTTCACTAAGATTATTATTAATCTAAATCATTTGAAAAATACAATTTTTTTTTAATATTTTAAGTTTTCTTTTGTGTATTAATTTCTTATAAACTAACTGACCTAAAATTTTTAAAATTTTTGATAAAACGTTTTGGCTAATATTTCAAAATAAAAGCCCACATTTAGAATTCTGACTCAGCCTCTTTGTTTTTTTTTTAAATATTAAAATAAATAAATAAGCCAGCACACGAGTACATGCACATGCCCATTTATTTCAATGACAATTAAGAGTTCGAGTGCAGTGGTCAGGATGAGCAGGGTCTTACATCGAGTCTTCCATTGAACGGCTGCCGTCTTCAGTCTCCTCTGGCACATTTTTTTTAAAACAAACAAAGAAGCAGATAAAAAGCAAACACGGGTGACGAGACTCGGGAGGGAGGACGTCGCAGAGTTAAGCCACTAAAGGTTTACTAACCCGTTTAATATCGAACCGTGATACATTCGCTGTTCATCAGACTGCAACGTAAAACTAATCTCTAAAACCACAGAAGGTGGATTTTTTTTTTTTATTATTTATTTCTTTTTTTTACCAGGACACATTTCTAACGCCGCTGTAATGACTCAGGGGCTGCACTGTCCGTCTAACTAAAGTAAAAAGTCAAAAACACTGCATGGTGAGCAGGGAAAAGCTGCTTGGTTGGCACGTTCAGAACTCACGTTTTAAGAACTCCTCCATCTTTCACAGGGAATTAAATCAGAAGTGGCCTTTCAGCTCGTCGGCCTGCAGCAGGAAGCCGCCTTCACCCAAAGTCTGTCGTTGCGTGATAGTTTTATGTAGTATTTAGGCTGTGAGGCGCTTTAACGTGCAGAATAATCCAAATTTAGATCAGTTATGAGCTGAAGCTGTGTTAAAGCTCAGAGTATTGTGATTATTTAACTAAAGATCCAGACAACAGATGTCGTTTGGGGGGCTGGGGAGAAGAACAACCTTCTGCTGAGAAGCTAAAAGTCATTTCTGTGGTCACCGCTGCAGGGTCGCTGTCTGAACAAATGATCGCAACCGAAGCAAACACACGATCCTCCAACGTCCCTTCAGACAGCAGGAGCCCGTGGTCGAAACAAATAACACTTCACGTCACTTTAACCACAGGTCGTTAGCACAAACACTTTAAACTTTAACTCGATCTTCATACGACCAGGGAGGGAAGCCGAGAGCAGGCGAGGCCGTCGGCTTCCTGCCCCGCACACATCCTTCAAATCGAGGGACACAGAAGTTACAAAAGAATACTGCGAGCACCGACACATCTACTCAAAATGTGACTTGATTCTGTTTTTTTCTATCGTTTTTTTGTTTTTACAAATTAAAGCAAATAAATAAGGACAGTACCTTTTGCATAAACATGAGTACAAAACCTAACAGTCAGTGGATGCACAATAAACGCGAGTGAATCCAGAGAGTGGCGTGGATTTATGGCGCCGTGGACCAGTGTGAAGACGGGCATCGAAAGAGGACGAGAAGCTCCAGAGTCTCTACTCCAGCTCGTCCACGTCCTCCGTTGCTATGGTGCTCGTCTGTTCGGAGGTCACACCTGGGAAACGAGGTCAACATTTTAAGAGACCGGAACAATCTGCAGCGACATTTAGGACACGGTCAAAGAGCGAGACGCCAGGGTTTGAGACATTTTGACAGATTTTAGGTTTTTCGAGTGAAAATGTTCTGCTTCAAGCTTCTGAAATAGAAAAATATTTGTCTTTCTTAGTTTTGCGCTGCTATTAGCTGGGAGGCTAGGAAGAGCTACCGTTAGCTGGGAGGCTAGGAAGAGCTACTGTTAGCTGGGAGGCTAGGAAGAGCTACTGTTAGCTGGGAGGCTAGGAAGAGCTGCTGTTAGCTGGGAGGCTAGGAAGAGCTAGTTTTAGCTGGGAGGCTAGGAAGAGCTACTGTTAGCTGGGAGGCTAGGAAGAGCTACTGTTAGCTTGGAGGCTAGGAAGAGCTACTGTTAGCTTGGTGGCTAGGAAGAGCTACTGTTAGCTGGGAGGCTAGGAAGAGCTACTGTTAGCTTGGTGGCTAGGAAGAGCTACTGTTAGCTTGGTGGCTAGGAAGAGCTACCGTTAGCTGGGAGGCTAGGAAGAGCTACTGTTAGCTGGGAGGCTAAGAAGAGCTACTGTTAGCTGGGAGGCTAGGAAGAGCTACTGTTAGCTGGGAGGCTAGGAAGAGCTACTATTAGCTGGGAGGCTAGGAAGAGCTACTGTTAGCTTGGTGGCTAGGAAGAGCTACCGTTAGCTTGGTGGCTAGGAAGAGCTACTTTTAGCTTTTAGGCTAGGAAGCTATGAGGTACTCATGATAGCTGGGAGGCTAGGAAGAACTGCTATCGGCTAGGAAGCTAGGAGGAGCTACTAATAGAGATGGCTGTTGTCAGTTTTGACCTTTAAAACGTTGACATTTGTGTCGTCTTGAATTATATTTAAACTGACATCATGTACTTTTATATTTTATCCAGAAACATTCTTTTAAAATCACAAACCCTGTAACTGATTAACTTTATGTCACATGTGAGCTGCTGTTAAACTTCGTACTTGAGGCGTCGTCGTCGTTGGGCGACTTCTTCTTCTCCTCCACATATCCGTGACTCAGCAGCTTGGACATGCTGACCGGTAGAGCCTTCTTATCGTAAGACCTACAGAGACGACAGGAGCTTAAAACCAATCTCTGCCCTGTAACACCACAACAATAAAACACTTGTTCAGAGTGGAGCTGCTTACGTTCTCTTGTATTTGCCGGTTAGTGAAAGACCCTCCATGTCACCGGCAGCATCATCAGGAGAGATCTGTGGGAGTGAGGAGATGTTTAGACTCATCTGAGCTGCCTTTACAGACGCTTAGTCAGTAGAATATAAATACACCGGCTAACAAAGCTAGCATGAACTAGAGCTGTGCAGCAAAGGAAGAAATGAGTGAAGGAGATTTCAGATGAAATAAATCATGCAATGAATTGGAAAAAAATTGTAATAAATATACATATATTCATTTATTTTGCCCCAAACATCCAAAACACACATTTATTCTGCAGAAAATTAATTCTTCTGCACACTTTACCTCTTAAAATCTCTCTAAATCACATTTCCTCTTCTCACATCACTCAGCACTTACCTTAATGTTTTAATTCATTCCATTTCGTCATCATATAAAAGCACCGGCAGGAAATCAAACCCAATAATGATCACTAAGCAAACGGAAGATGCAACGATGGAGGAAATAAATTAAAAATAAATAAATGGAAACGTAAAAATGAATAAAAGATGGAAGAGATTGGCAAGGCGTCAATGTTTGGGGGGGAGGGGTGACTAGTTTAGTTTGGACCATTCACCTTATCTGTACCAGAAAATCTATCGCGCTCTCTTTCCCAAGTCGAACCGTTATCAGTGCCAAACGGTGCAGCCAGAGGCTGCCGGCCTCCCTTCATCTGGCTGTCGGGAGACGTTGCTTTGCTTCCACTGCAAGTACAAAACCACGGTGACATGTGAAATCACCGCACCACGGCTGCAGCTCACGCTTCATCTGGCGCTCATCGTTAAAATAAAACCCAGAACAGATTTCCCCCTCTGGTTTAGGAGCCGTGCTCCAGGGCTGAAGGTGGGGATGTTCAGGGAAACTGTTCAGAGGCATCACCTCCACATGCAGCCATGCTTTTCTCCATCGTGTTCTTACCTCTTTGACTCATTGTCTCCAAACCAGTTGGGAGGATTGTAGCTCATCGCCGGCTTGTCCTCTGAATCAGCATCATGACTCAACAGCCCTGCAGGACGGGGCGCAATATTCAAAGATGAGACAAAAACCAATTAGGAAGAGTTGTTTCTCACCTTTAAAAGCACAGTGTGGCATTTAGCTGGAAGCCTCTACAGCTCAGTGTCTAAACAATTACTCAAACACAAGCCGAGTTTGGTAATAAGTCTTTAGCGTAATTGAGAATTTACGTTTTTTTTCCTGAGCTGTTATTTTCCCAACTGCCGTTAAATTAGAAAAACGAATCCTTATCTGCCTGGAACATGGTGTTGACCTCAACCCTGAGCTTTTCAGCACGAGCCACGAGAACAGAAAGCAGCTTTAGTGCAGAACTAACCCAAAACATTCATGAAAGACTTTTTCCAGTGGAGTTTGGCAGCGTTTCCATAAAGGAGCATGTTTGTGGATGCAGCTAACATCTCATTTCATATCTTGTGCTTTCCCAGATGCATTTTTATAATAAAATGCTCGGTTTCATGCTCTGCAAACCACCTGTTGTTGAGTTTTGAGAGTCAGTATGACCCAAAACAAATCAGCTGTTATGGGTTTTTATTTTTAAAATGTGACGGTAAAGTCTCTGTTTTGAGAAAACAGCAGCAGCAGCAGGGTGGTGGGGGGAAGTTTTTTCAGTTCACCTTTGTGTCCTCCCTGCTTGGCGAGCTTGACGTACTCAGAATCCGTCTCAAATATCCCGACACGTCGTCCACTGGTGCGCTCCACCGGAGAGGTTTCGTCGGCGGTCTGGGACAGGCCGGGGATCTGGGAGGTCGGTCCAGTCGCGCCGCTGGTCACAGTGCCGGGCTTTATGCCTGCAATGAACCGAGAATTACATCCACTTCGCTTTTCCACAGCTGCTATGCAGAATGCAAAGCTGGAAAGCACATTTATTTTTAGTGAGTCTTACCACCGGGCTTGGTCCTTCGATGGTTGGGTACAGCAGCACTCATTTCAGCTGAAGACACGAAGCAATGATTTATAATGTGAAACAAGCATGCAAAATACGTCACTGAATGTATTTTTAATTATTTTTAAATCTTATGTGCAAAAGCTTGAGCCTGAAAAACTAATTTTTGATCAAAAATGATTAAATAGTAGATACTATGGGCCGAATTTAGTATAACACACAAACAAAATATTTGAATGAACAAAAACTGTTAAAGAAATAGTGTACTGTTAGTTAAAGGCAAGCCCTTCTTAAATTAGCATTTTTTATCAATGGAGTCCGGCCTGAAAGAGAAGGGCCCGTCTGCACTCCACTGCGACACCGCAACACATTTAGGATACAGCTCAAACATTAAAAATAATAAGAATAAAAGGATATTATCGTGCATATTTCTGTGACTCTAAGTATATTAGCTTACTCGTGCAGCTAACCGGCATAAAACAAGATGCAGCACTTAGCATTGGCGCAATTTAAGCACAAAGTGTCCTTTCCAGTCAAAAATATCAAGGATAACGTTATAATTTGACTTTACACGTAACGTATTTTCTGCGTCTGCACGCAAATCCTATTGAAAAGTATTCAGCAGGCATCTTTTTCTGGTAATTTCGATGCTATAGATTTATTTAGCAATGTGGCTAACAAAGCCTCGCTAATTCAGTTAGCCGCCTAGCTAGTTGCCGCATTAGCTTTAAAGCGCCGCAGGAAGGCTAGTTTTTAGGTACGCTGCCGGCAACAAAACAAATACAAACTGAGACATATATCTTACACATCTGTTATTTTTCACTCTCTCGTGATTGTTGAGCGGGTTGCCGCAATTAGATGCCGTTAGCTTCTTCTTATTCTGCAGACAGGGATGGACACAGTCACTTCCGGCGGCACCTGCTGCCAACTTCCGGTACGCTAGCCAAAGATCGTGTATGTAAAGTCGAAGCCTGACGCTGTGGTGATCTTTGTATAAGGACAAAATAGAGCTTGAAATCGAACAGAGTGGGACCTCTTACTTTACGCGATCTTTACTCCAGCTCAGAACAACCCCCCCCCCCCCCCCCCAAAAAAAAAACAAACACAGATTTGTTGTTTTTCCTTTATTTAAATTACATTAAATTAAACAATATAATGTTTGACAGGGTCAGAAAATAATAAAGATATTAATCCATAACGAGCGAAGCCTGTTAGTTCAACTACAAATACTACATTGCCATAAAAATGTAGTACGTGATGAGTTTTGATTAAATTAGCATTTTGTTGTTTCCATAGTAAGTTGAATTACAGAGTTATTCAGTGTAGTAGCCGTCAAGTTAAATAATCTTTATTATGCTATGATGCAGTTAAAACAAAAAGCATTATTAGTAATAATTGTGTCACAGTGCCATATATTAAAACAACTTTACATGCTCTTATATGCTCTATAATACCTATCAAGATATGGTTATTTTGATGCCTCAAACGCCTTTTTAGTTTTTTGGGTTCTTGACATGAAAGCAACGAAAAAAATACTGCAGAATGAAGGCTTCATTAACACTCAGTATCGTCAGCGCATGCAGAAAACACCTTGGCACTAGGGATGGGTTAATGTGTAAGAAACTGATAATGATGCAGAGATAATGTCATGAAAACGCTGCCATGCTCTCCGAGTCCAGGACAGACGGGACAGGCTCAGAAGTCTTTGCCGCAGTCGGGGCAGAGGATGTCATCTTTGCACGTCAGGAAACCTCGGCCGACCAGAGACACGCTGCACTTTTTGCAGTTGAAGCAGTCGTTGTGCCACTGGCGCTGCTCAAACGAGATGTACTTGCTGCCCCCGAGACCTGAACACAGCAGAGAAGAGTCTCATGATCTCTGTAATGCAATAAGGCTGTAATCGGTGGTGATTGGAAGCTTATGATCTAGGGGACGCTCAGACAGTGTTTAAAGGTATTGTTTAGGCTATGCTTTATATCGGCCTCAAAACTCATGCTACGATGCTGCAGGTATTGTGAATTATTCAGAATTGAATTACAAATGAGGGCAGTTACAACCGTTTAGAACCAGTTTGTCATTAATGAGGATCATGTGATCAAAATGATGGCGCCTCAGGCTTTGCAGCAGATTCATTTCTCTTTCTCTTGCTTCTAAAGTTCCTGCCGTTGCAAACCAGCTCTCCTGTGATTAGCGCTACTTGAGAGATCAAGATTTAGTGACTCGTATGGCGACTACAACCACAGACGTGTTCGAGGACGGCACTTTGAGTCTTTACCGCTGATCGGGGTGGTGCAGTAAGCACATTTCTTGGCAAACAGGTTGCAGAAGCAGTCGAGGCAGTAGGCGAAGTCGTCCCGAGAGGTGAACCGCTGTCCGGCCAGCTGCTGCTTGCAGCCAATGCAAACAAAGCACTCCTTGTGCCAGGGCTGGTCGCGGTAGTTTACTCCTCCAGTGGTGATGGGCTGGAGGATTAGAGGAAGATGACGTGTACACGGTGTGAATATCTGCCTAAAACCATAGACTGACTCTAAATGCTGGGCTGGTAAACCTTTTTAGGAATTTAAAAGTCGATGTCAGTGCTGCTAAATCATTAAAACATATCCTACTGTAGACGCTGCATCCTTTCTAAAACAGTTTAACTGTCAGTTTCTCGCCGAGTTAGTCACAGATGAGCCAGATGACAGCTGCCTCGCCGACCATCTGTTTCCTGCCTACATCTGTTACACGGCGTACAAGAGAGCCACCTCACTGCACTGCACGTCTTTTCTTAGCTCTACAATCGGCAGCGCATTTACTTCCACGGCCCAGCCAGCAAACACAGAACAAACATCTGGGACGTCAACAGGTGAAGAGATAACTTTTACCTTCTTGCAGTGGAAGCACTTCAGAGCAAACTGCTTCTCGTAGCAGGGTAGGCAGTAGTTGTTGGCGTCCTTCTGGACGAAGCTCCTGGTGCCAATGGGCTGCTGGCAACGGTTGCAGGTGAAACAGTTCTCATGCCAACTGTTGCCCTTGTGCTCCATCTTTTTAGAGCCTGGTGGGTGGAGACGACAGAGAGAGTGGTATTTATTTATTTACTTTAGCCTGCCAGCGTCACACGTGTCCAGACAACCTCTCACCTGGCATGATGGTCTTCAGACAGGCGTGGCATTTGGCAGAGTACTCGTTGCTGTAGCACTCGGTGCACATCAGCATGTCATCCTTGGTGGCAAAGGGCCGGTCGACCAGGGACCGGCTGCACTTGATGCAGAGGAAGCACTCGCTGTGCCAGTGGCGGTCTTTGTACGACAGATCCTGCACAGACGAAGAAATACTTCAGTTTCTGGTAAATTTAAATTAAAATGACTCACGAGCCAGTCAGTACTTAATGAAGCATGTTAGCAAATGTCCTTCACATTATTAGAGCATCCTGCAGGTTGCACATAAATGTAAAACACCTTGTTGGTGCAGCCGATGAGCTTCTGGCACACCTCACAGTTGTTGGAGAAAACAGCCTCATAGCACTTGATGCAATACGGGGTTTCTTCCTTCAGGATGTACTTCTGCCCGTACAGGGACTCCTCACACTCTCTGCAGTCGTAGCGCTCAACCATGTTGACTCAAAGCTCCTCTGCTCTGCAAGAAGAAAGATGGAGACAAACTGTGCCATGGGGGTTGGACAGTTGCTGCAACACAGTCAACGACCAACTGAAGCCTAAAAATTAGATTGCATATAATTGGATAGTTGACTTTGTAGTATCTCAGGGTCACATGGTGAATAAATGAACAATACCTTATACCATGTACAGCATGTAACCTTCCTGAGATCCCCTGAAACCTAATTGAGCGCTACGTTCAACAAATTAGACGGAGGAATGTCACAAACCCTCTCTACAGTAAATTCCACGTCCTTAATGGACATTACGTGACTTTTAAATCTGGTTTTCCTTGCTACTAACTGTGTCTAAATTTAAGCTGAAAATAAATTGGCTCGGCTCCTTTCTGAATTACCCCACTGAAGAGCGAGCCGAGGCTTCAAAGTGGAAGGAGCTGTGGATTATTTGAAAGTTTAATGTGCAGGTATTGGAGATGTGGTGGAGTCTTGTGCAGCGTCCGTAAATCAATCTCTGGAGGAAATCCAACCTGTTTATACGAGTGGAAGCTGTTCAAAGGGAAGAGTCATGTGGTTCTGGACCAGCACGGCGAACATTTGATTATTGCCGAGGTGATTATTGCTCTCTTATTTAACGGAGTAGACTGAAGCTGTGCTGTTCAACTTTACATTGGCATTAGGACGACATCCAGAATGAATTACTTAATAAAAGTCTAGGGGATATTTGAAGTGAAGTCAATGTCAAACGGTCTGAAGACGATAAGAATTAGTTCACTTACTGGCAGATAATTTACTTTAACAGATTTTCTTCTTCTTCTTCAGCGAGCAGCTCTGAATAACCCACGGAAATTAGCCAAGTATGTGGATTTAAGGCATTAATGCAGCACTTCATCAGCTATTCTCCTCTAGCCTCATAAACCCTCCCTACCCTTATTTATTCTCCACACACCACATCATTAACCATCTGAACCATCTGTTTAAATCATCTTCATACCTTCTTCTCTAACCCTAACCCTAACCCCTCTCTGCTTTGTCCTATATTCAATCATAAACCATACCTACACCTCTCTAAACCCCTTGTACCCTTCTTAAACCATCTTCTCAAACTCTCTGTACTCACTATACTCCACTATAATCTGTCTTTATCCTTCTATAAACTCTCTAACACCTTCCGTACCCTCCTTACACCTCTGTTAAATCCCTTCCAGCCTTCATATCCCTATGAAATTTAAATTTAAAGGGAGACAAATCCACATCTGTACCTATAAATCCAGTAACGTCTTGCTAAGATATCAAATCACTGACGTTTGGATAACATCCCACTGACCGCACGCGTACATCAGAACAGAACATGGACGAGACAGCAGGAGTCTTACCTGGACGTCAGAGGAGAAACCAGCTTGCAGTCTGAGATCAGAGATGCCTTCTGAGCTCCTGAGCCTATCTGCTTTATAAAATTAGAGCATAATGTGACCCACGCTGGGGCAGGAAGGTGGAGGCAGTGGTGTGACCAGAGTGGGCAGGTCAGTTTATATTCAGACTCCTATAAATTCAAGTGGGAACGCTGAAAATCCCAAGAAACCCCAGCGCCAGCGCAGGTAGCTGTAGACGCGAGTTATGAAACAAATACGTGGAAAACATGCACCATGAATTACTGCTCACAGGGTCAGAAGAGACGAGTCATGATCTCATTACACACATCTGATCACAGAGAGGAAACGCTGAAAATGTTGGTGTCTACTTTGGTTTTTTGGGGGGAGGAAATAGTTCCCATTGAGCTCCGCTGTACGATTTATGGAACAGACTGTACTTGCATCCATTAGCATGCGGATGCTAGCTCTAGCCGCTAGCCACACAGGACTGCTAGCTCTGAGATCTACAGATTTATTCCTGTCGTACAAGTCATGACGACTATCACCTCCAACATTTCTGTAATTTAACACCTCACAACGCTTGGACTTTCCTAAAAGGTCGTAAACAAGCCGATTCGTCCCAAATTTCAACAAAGCCACACAGCAACCATGGTGTCAAGAAACATAGCTGGAATTAAAGATGACAGGAAGACATAAACTACATCTAGAGACGTGTAACGTTCATGCTCAACCTCTCTGAGGACAAAACAAAACCCGATGAACGTTTTTCTTTCTGACATTTGCATTGTCCATGTCTCCAGTGCCAGTTTTTCCAGTTTGTGGTCAATCTGCTCGCACAGTTTAATAATGGGCTGTGATTAATGGGATCAGATGGCAGGTTTTTAGACTCCTGGTCCAGATTGATGTTCTCCTGCTTTCATACAGACCAATATTAGGTCTCTTTGGGTCAGACTGCAGGAATGTTGAACACGTGAATGTTTTATATCTATAAAAAGCTTGGTAATACTCTATGACAATAGATGGCCTCATAGCCGCATGATCAATTTAGATGACAATAAATCAGTAAACATGTGATGGACTCAGCTGAACTTTTACACAAGCGAGCTGTGGACAGACTTTGAGAGCAAACACCTACTAGTAACAGAGAGCAGACTGATCAACACAACAACATTTAATTAAGAGGAGAGACAGGTGGCTTTAACTAAAATCATCCTGTGCATGTTTTTCTCATGTTTACTTGAGCTACACTTGATCGAGGAGTCAACTAACATGACCTGAAGCAAACACATGAATCTCCTGACACTCAGCTGAGTGAACCTGATCATTTGGAATATATTAATCTAATTATGACCCCCTTACCTCAGCTAACCTCCCTCCTGGTTATCCTCTAACCGCTGACTGATCTGAAGCCGAGAAGGAATTGTAAATTACCTTGTTTGTCAGGACGGAGCGTCGGCTGGCCTGCTCGTCTCCCTTGGTTTCTCATTATATTATTACCCAGGCCATGCCTCGTTACATTAGGCCACTGCAACTTAAACGGATTCTCAAGGACCTCTTTGGGGATTTTTAAATCTAATCGCTAATCTCTCTAAATTTCTAATTTTCTAAACAAAATTAGAGGTTAACAGATACTAAACCCCCAGATTACTCCATCAAATTAAAGGCTGTTCCAGTTTATTTCCTCATTTCTGTAAAGTAAAGGATTTTAAGACGATCTGAGGATCTTAAAACTCAACCAGTATCGATGTAAACGCCGTTCTGCTTAATTATAACAAAGCTAACCTCAGTGATTAGTGTTAGAGCGGCATTAACGAGAACAAACACACCGTTTATTTGTCTTCGATGACTTTTGCACATATTGCTTCACCGTCTCATGGTCCATTTCCAGGAAGTGAAATCATTGGCTCCTCAATTTGGAAAAATTATCTCGAAAAACTATTACAGTAATAGAATTAAGGCAGCTGAGCGAGCCTGAACTTCTCTAATTTGATGCATTTAGTTGTCATTAAAACTCCCCGCTATCAAATTAAACGCTGTTCTGCACTAAAACGTACCCACAGGTGCGTTACAATAAGTCAGACAGTTAATATAACAGTTTCTTGGTTAGCTAACAAATTATTTGCATCTCTCACACCTACATTGGGATTAATTAAAGGCTGAAACAAGTTCTGATGGTCACATGCCATAACGGCTCACTTGTGTCCTCTCAAGGATCCAGTAACATAAATTAATTCCAGTTTATTTCACATTTTGGATGAAGAGGAGTCGCACTAAATGTAATCTATCACCAGGTCCTCATAAAGTTTTATGTTCTTCTGGGAAACATTTTCTAAGTAGCAAAAAGAAAAAAGACTTGATTGGATTAGACTTCTCACAGGCGCATCAGGTGACCCGGTTTAGAGACCGTATGTTCTTCATTTCACTTTGTCATTTCAGGGTTTCTTTGAAGGCTTCGGGGTGGACGTTTCCACGTAGCGTTCCTCGGTAGTTGGGTCGGTGATGATCTCTTAAAACAAAGTGAGGAGGCATCATCTGACAAAGGTTAAATCACATTTTTTGTTCTTGAGAATAAAAGCCTGGTGTGATTCCAGCTGGTGCAGCGAGTCCTGACTTCATTCACATCTCTGTCCATCTATGTCATGTACAGTAAGTACTTAACAGCGGCCACTCGTTTGCTAATAAATTGGAATAATCCGTCCATGTGTGTCTCCAATGAGCATCAGTATGTGGCGCAGATGACATTTACATAGCACAAAAAGACACACGCAACACAAAAGTATGATTTGTCTTTTCTTTTTTAAGCTCTCTGTGGGTTCTGCATCGCACACCAGCAAACACTGTGTAAATATATTAGGATAATCTAATCTAGCAGGAAAGGGAAACGAAATCATGTGGAGGTAGTTCTCCTGCTGCTTTCCCTGAAAAGTCTGTGAGGCCTTTTGAAATTAATTTAAAAAATGCACCTATAGAACACGTTTCCAGCCTAAAGGGAATACGCAAAGTAGAAAACATGACTATTTTGTTAACTTAATGACAGACGGTAACGCTTTTAGAAGCTGGTAGTAGTTCATTTCCAGGGATCATGTGGCTCCTGTTGTGTGGGCGCTGGTGCCATATTCAACAAAAACTGAAAGACTATAAGCTGCATTTTTTAAAATAAATAAATAAACCATGCCCATCATTTGCTTAATAGCAATAAAACACAAACAGCAGTTGAGAAGTTTTTTGTCATAAACTTTCGGAGCACAACCGGGTAAAATGGCAAACATAAGATATTAGCACGGTATTAGCACGTGTTAGCATGCCATCATTTGCTAACTGGTGCAAAACACAACCTGCAGCTGAGGAAAGAGGTTAGCCAACACTAGCATGCTAACACATGGCAAACATGATCGAGTTGATCACTTATTTAAATTATTTTTAATAATGTGTACTATAGTGATGGCCAGGAAGCTTACATGTGCGGTTTAACTTAAGATTACCCCATGAATATTTGGTATTAACTTTGTATTTTAGTATATTCGTGTTTTTTAAGCGAACTCCCTGCGCGTTTTCATTTCCGGTTTTATTTTGATTTTTTTACGGGAAGTGGTAGCTGGTGAAAAGCGGGAACTTTCTCAACCCGGAAGTGTTTGTAAACAAACTTGAGTTGAAAACGTGGAAGCAGAAAGATCCGCAGAGACAAAAACACGAACAACGGAACACTGAAGGTGAAAAAGGAATACTCCGCTATTTAAAAACATTTTAACATGATAAAATTAATTTCAAATGAATGTCGCAGTCATTATTAATCAACAAATTGCCTCTGCTGGACTTCTCTTTACAGAAATATACCTCACAAAACAATTAAAACATTCTGTGCTCCACCATTTACTGCAAAAATAAATAAAATAATTCACAAATCAACAAATTTCGGCTGTATGCAGTTCTTATTTGTTTTTGCCTAATATTGGATTTAACTAAGTTACTTTTAATAGTTTAAGCTCAGTTTATTGTTAATATATCTCTTTGTGGTCCTCGGGGTAACCTCGGTGTGTGGTTCTTGGCAGGTCACCAAGAACCCAGCAGGCGGCAGCAGTTTGTCCAGGACCTCACTGATGGAGGTCGTTGTTTCCTACAACAACCAGCAGGTGGAGCTGCAGCACCGTGAGCTCTGGACCGGTTTACTTCACTGTGAATGAATGTGTTTCATATCAAATCTAATTTGTCTGCAAACACATTCATTCACCAAACTGACCTGTGTCTCCAGGTATACCAGCAGCCCAGACATTGTCAAATCATTAGGTACACTGGTTAATGCCTCATGACAGTTTTAAGATTTAGTTGAATTGAAATGTCAAAAGGAACACATCACAATACTTCTGCGAATCACAGCTTCCTCAGAGTAAAGTCTAATCTAACACTGAATGCCAGAAGGTTTATACTGGAACACACTCACTAATGTCCACTTTTCATTTTAAGCCAAAATAGTCTGAAATGTTAACATTTCAGAATTGAAGTATTACATCTATTACACTCCAACCTGCTGATACTACAGGAGTTGTGCTTATTCTGAAAGGACACTTTCACTGTTGGAGCTTTATATTCACTTGAGCTCAAATGTCATGTTTAAATATTAATGCTAAACATTTTTACTGTTTGGAAATATTGTGTAATGTGTTACCATCAGACAATGTTTGCATTTACTAAGCCTGCATATGAAGAATTTCTAATTGTGTTGCTTTGGAGTCAAGTAAACACAAAGATAAACTTTATGCTCTTTTAATTTGCAGGAATAACCAGAACACATTGAACCATAAAACATTGAACCACTGCAAGATGCACAGACCAGAGTCCAGGGACCTAATACTCCTCTCCTTCATCCTCCTCTCCAACGCTGTCGGTTCCCACCTCTTCGTAATCCTTCTCCAGAGCAGCCATGTCCTCTCTGGCCTCTGAGAACTCTCCCTCCTCCATCCCCTCTCCAACGTACCAGTGGACGAAAGCCCTCTTGGCGTACATCAGGTCAAACTTGTGGTCCAGTCGAGCCCAGGCCTCAGCGATGGCGGTGGTGTTGCTCAGCATGCACACGGCCCTCTGCACCTTGGCCAGGTCTCCTCCAGGAACCACAGTGGGGGGCTGGTAGTTGATGCCCACCTTGAAGCCTGTAGGACACCAGTCCACAAACTGGATGGTGCGCTTGGTTTTGATGGTGGCGATGGCAGAGTTGACATCTTTAGGCACCACGTCACCACGGTACAGCAGACAGCAGGCCATGTACTTGCCGTGACGAGGGTCACATTTCACCATCTGATTGGCTGGCTCGAAGCAGGCGTTGGTGATGTCAGCCACTGATAACTGCTCATGATAAGCCTTCTCTGCAGAAATGACTGGGGCGTAGGTGGCCAGAGGGAAGTGGATACGAGGGTAGGGCACCAAGTTGGTCTGGAACTCCGTCAGGTCTACGTTCAGGGCTCCGTCAAAGCGCAGGGAGGCGGTGATGGAGGACACGATCTGTCCAATCAGCCTGTTGAGGTTGGTGTAGGTGGGGCGCTCGATGTCCAGGTTCCTGCGGCAGATGTCGTAGATGGCCTCATTGTCCACCATGAAGGCGCAGTCAGAGTGCTCCAGGGTGGTGTGGGTGGTCAGGATGGAGTTGTAGGGCTCCACCACAGCTGTGGACACCTGAGGAGCTGGATAGACGGCAAACTCCAGCTTGGACTTCTTTCCGTAGTCTACAGAGAGACGCTCCATCAGCAGGGAGGTGAAGCCAGATCCAGTTCCTCCTCCAAAGGAGTGGAAGATGAGGAAACCCTGGAGCCCTGTGCACTGGTCAGCCTGAAACATTACAGGGTTTAAAATGTTAAATCTCACCCCTTATCGCGTTACTTCAACATGTTCAGAGAATTTCAGCTCACCAGTTTACGAGTCCTGTCAAGAACCAGATCGATGATTTCTTTGCCAACTGTGTAGTGACCGCGAGCGTAGTTGTTGGCTGCATCTTCCTTTCCAGTGATCAGCTGTTCAGGATGGAAGAGCTGACGGTAGGTTCCTGTACGAACCTCATCTGAGCAGCAACAAGAATTTATTTTACCATTTCAGCAGCACTACAACACAATAATAGATATAATATAGAAGGTACTACGAAATGCACTCATTTCGTTACAGTTATAAATACATACCGATGACAGTTGGCTCCAAGTCCACAAAGATGGCTCTGGGGACATGTTTTCCGGCTCCAGTCTCACTGAAGAAGGTGTTGAAGGAGTCGTCTCCACCTCCGATGGTCTTGTCGCTGGGCATCTGACCGTCCGGCTGGATGCCATGCTCCAGACAGTAGAGCTCCCAGCATGCATTACCCATCTGGGCGCCAGCCTGGCCAACGTGCATAGAGATACATTCACGCTGCAAAAGAAGAGAAAGACCGTCAAACCATGTTGTTCTTTTTGCAGCATCACTTTCCAGTGACTTTATCTGAAGCTGCGCTTTAATGAGGTACCATCGGCCTGTTAATCCATTTCTACAGCACACACACACTGACCCAGATCACATGCTGTGGCCCGATTTGCTTTTTATAGAAGGAATCATTACAGCACAGATTTTATTTAAAGCTCTTATTTGAGCTTTTTCAATAACCATAAATGGTTGTGTCAATTACTATTATCACGAGTGTTAAATTCAGCCTTGAACCGCTGGTTAAAAATCCAAGTGCAGTGAATAAATGAATTCAACACGCTACACTATTATTTTAAAAGGCCTCCCATTTTATCATTTCATGCAAATGATGAACTATATAGAACATTTGTTTTAACACTTGTCAACTTACGTTTTGATGTGCATGTTTTGACTTATTTTATTACAAGACTCTAATCTTTATCCTTCACCTGAGCATGCAGCAGTATTAAAAGTTAGACATTGGCTGTGTCCGAACCACTCCCTAACCACTATATAGTGACCACGCCATTTTGTAGTGGTGTCCGAATGTTTAGTGTCCACTACATGTATCCCACAATTCACCGCAAAATGTAGTGTCCATCCGGAGCAAGATATCCCATCATGCATTGCCAGAGGTTCTCTTGGCAAGGAAAGTAAATTAAATACGGCAAACGGACGGGAGACTGTACAAATGTCAGTATTTTGTAGTTTATTTTATTAAACATTTCGAAACAAAATACTCTAATTTAATAAAAATGCAGTAGTAAATGGACAAATATTATGTGAGACGACGTTAATGTGGTACGTTTTAATTAAGCAACAGCGATGACGTAATTACCGGCGCCAAGAGAAGTGTCCGAAAATGCCCTATTTTTGTTCCGTTGAGCTCACTATATGCACTACATTTATTTCCCTATGTAGGGAGGAGAGAATGAGTGAGTGATTTCGGACACAGCCATTATGACGATGGCTGTTCCCAGGAAATAACTTCCCGCCGACCTGATGAGTCATGCCGAGTCACGTGACAGAAAGCCCCGCCCATCAGCAGCAACAGTGAAAAGGACCCAAGATGGAGGAGTTTGGGGGAAAAAAACCATCGTCCCTGCCCCCACAAAACTGCAGATCCCTACCTCCGCTACATTCACGACAGGGCGTTAACTGATGGCGTCCTCCAGCTCAAACTTAATAAAACGACGTGTTAAGTTTCCGTTTCAGCGAAACTGATCACAGGAAAATGTTTTAGCTATGCCATAGTTTTCTACGAAGCATTTTAATTATTTTATTCAGTAAGACGGTTGCCGTTACTACGCAATTCAAAAAAAAAAAAAAAGTTGAACGGGTTAAACGGTCGTTGTCGGCTGAATTTTCAGTTGAAACTGCGTCACTAGGTCGGCCTCAATCACACAAAAACGTCGTAAATTATTAGAAAATCTAAAATTTCAAGCAGGTTTATTTATATGTATTATATTTATCGCAATTACCACAAATATGCCATCAAAATTTTTAATACGCAACATTTAATTGTACGAAATGCCATTTTCTCTGCGTAAACATTTGCTCTCACGCATTAACAGGCCAATTATTACGCCTTTTTTTATTACAGTCCCTCTTAAAAATACTCACCATTTTTGAGCAGTTTTTCTCCTTCTTGCCGACGTTGAAGAATCGGTGTGTGAAGGCGGTAGTGAGGAGCGGAAGAGAAGCCAATGGTATTTATACTTTTTGGAGGAGGCGGGGCCAACGCGCCGGTTTGAAATCCCAGTCGGCGGGAACGACCGTTAGGCAGTGCTGTGTTCAAGTGTGGCTAAGAAATTTCAAACTTTTACATTTTATTCCAGAACATCAGAGTCTTTCGTTTTAGAGACAGGGTTGTGCTTAGCCCAAATGTGTGAATCATATGATTACATATCAAAACGGCTACAACTAACACAATATACTGAATATATATAAGATCATCTTTTCGTCTTCAGCATGAACTAATTTCTTAAATTCAGACGTCGCTTTTCAAACTACAGCAGCCCCTGAACGACCCACTTCCCCTGCAGACCATAGATATAGAATGACTAGCTAGTATATTCAATATTCAATTCAAATATTCAAAGTGGGCTTTATTGGCATGAAAGTTTCTTAACAAAACAATATTGCCAAAGCAAATCGAAATACAAAGCAAATCAAAATACAATACAATGAATTAAATATATACATTCTGAACATTCTATTAATTATATACAGTGTGTGTGTGTGTGTGGTGGTGGTGGTGGTGGTGGTGGTGGTGGTGGTGGGGTGGTGGTGGTGGTGGTGGGGGGGCTTGATCACTCACTGTCCCTCAGGGCGTGGCATGTTAACACATACTGGGCAGCAAGGTGTGCCCGCTCTCCTTCTCCGAGGAGTATTTTTAGTTTGGAGAGGTCGTCCAGCTCTTTGAAACCTGGAACCAAAGAGCTGAACTTGTTCCAATAAATTTCTCTTGTGTCATTTAATTTTGTACATTGTAGGAGAAAGTGCATCTCCGTCTCAACCTCACCTGTCGAACAGTGACCACATGTTCTGTTTTCTTTTGGTTGCCATGATTTTTTGTGTCTTCCTGTTTGGATTGCCAATTTGTGGTCACTGAGCCTGTACTTGGTTAGGATCTGTCTCTGCTTTCTATCTCTGACAGTAGAGAGATATTCTGCTAATTCATAATCTCTTTGAAGGGCAAGATAACATTCCAATCTACTTTGGCTTTTAGTTGTTTCTTCCCAATGGTCCAGATAGCTTTCTTTATATTGTGCTATAATTTGCTTTACCCTGATTTCTGTTTGTAGAGCAGTGTTGTTATGAGGCTGGTCAGAGTTTGTCTGAGAGGGGGCAGTTAGCCTCAGTACCAACTGACATAGGGGACTCTTTTCTGGGCTCAGCTCTTGGGTTTGGAGGGCTTTGGAGTGGAGGGTGTCTCTGGGACTGGATTTCAGGTGGTTAAAAAAGTTGAGCGTTCTCTTCTGAACGTTGGTTATCAGTGGGTATCTGCCTAATTCTGCTCTACATGCATTTGTTGGTGTGTTTCTGTGTACGTGTAAAATGTATCTGCAGAATTCTGCATGTAGAGATTCTGTTGGATGTTTGTCCCAACGGGTAAAGCTCTGATGACTGAGTGGACCCCATACTTCACTACCGTACAGCGCAATGGGCTGGATGACACTATCAAATATTTTCAGCCAAATTTTTATTGGAATATGGAAATGATAAAATTTTCTCTTAATTGCGTAAAGAGCTCTTCGAGCTTTTTCTTTTAGTGCATTCACTGCCATGTTGAAACTCCCTGATGCTGTTATGGTTATACCAAGGTAGGTATAACTCATGCTGTGTTCAATGACATGATTATTGATGGTAAACTGGTGTTTGTTCTCATGACACCTGGGGCGTTTTTGAAAAATCATGACATTGGTTTTCTTCATGTTTACTGCCAGGGCCCAGTTCTGACAGTACTTTTCTACTACGTCCAGCTGTAGCTGTAGTCCCTGTTCAGTAGGAGACAGTAGAACAAGGTCATCAGCATAGAACAGAGACTTCACCTCTCTATCCAGGAGGGAGAGGCCCGGAGCAGCACATTTATCCAACTCAACAGCCAGTTCATTTATATACACATTAAATAAAGTTGGACTTAGATTGCAACCCTGCCGAACACCTCTTCTCTGGGGGAAGAAATCAGTTAATTTATCTCCAATTTTAACAGCACACATGTTTTCCGAATACATTGATTTAACCAGATCATACATTTTGCCACCTATGCCACATTTTAAAAGTCTGTAATAGAGCCCTTCATGCCAAATAGAGTCGAAAGCTTTCTTGAAATCGATAAAGCAGGCGAATATTTTTCCATTCTTAGTTTGTTGTACATGTTTGTTGATTAAAGTATGGAGGGTATATATATGATCGGTGGTGCGGTGTTTTGGGAGGAAGCCAATCTGACTTTTACTTAAGATTGACTGTTCCTCAAGGAAACCTAGTATTCTTGTATTAAGAATACTACAGAATAGTTTACCCAGACAGCTGCTGACACAGATGCCACGGTAGTTATTAGGCTCTGATTTGTCCCCACTCTTGTGAATGGGGGAAATGAGCCCTTTGCACCAGATGTTGGGAAAACAACCTGCCTGTAGTATGAGGTTGAACAAGTGTAACACTGCACCCTGCATTTCTGGGCTGCTGCTTTTGAGCATTTCATTTTTAATGTTGTCTGGGCCACAGGCTTTCCTTGGCTTCAGACATTTTATCCGTGTGGTTATTTCTTCCCAACTAATTTCGAAATCAAGGGGGTTTTGATTGTCTTTAATTGTTTCTTCTAATTTTTGGAGTTTTTCTTTCATAATACACTGATCTGAGGTGATTTGATTGATTGGTATGTCTTTGTATAGATTTTCAAAATGTGATCTCCAGATGTCACCGTTCTGGATGGGTAATGTCTGCTGTTGCTTTGTGTGGAACTTGTTCCACATATCCCAGAATTGATTTTGGTTAATGGCATTCTCAATATCTTCAAGTTTCAATTGGGTATAATTTTGTTTTTTGATCCTAATTGTGTGTTTATATGTGTTTAAAATGTCATTGTATCGGATGCGCAGGGCTGGGTTGTTCGGTTGGCGATGTTTCTCATTGGCTGTTTTTCTCAGTTCTTTTCTGATTTCTTTGCATTCTTGATCAAACCATTTGTCACTATTTTGCCTTTTAACAGGTCTCCGTCTTTGCTTTATGAGGTCAGCCCTAATAGCTGCCTTATGAAATATCATATTGATATCATCAGTGGCCTTGTTTACTCCATCTCTGGTAGGGGCATACTGATGCTGAGTATATATTGATATGTAGTTCATCAGATCAGGGGAGTTTAAAGCCTTGGTGAATTTGTCTCCACTGTCTGGGGCCCATCTGTAAGAAGGATTTAATTTGTACAGCTTACTGGGCTTCCTTTTTGTGTCACTAATTTGGCCTGATAATTTAAAGAACACATTGATTTGGTTGTGGTCTGAGAGGGGGGATTGCTGTCTGACAGTGAATGCACTGATAGTTGAGGGGTCCATGTCAGTGATTGCATAGTCTACGACACTAGAACCAAGAGCTGAGGAGAAAGTGAACCTCCCTAAAGAGTCCCCTCTGAACCTACCATTAACTATGTACAGGCCTAAGGCCCGACAGAGATGCACTATCTCCCTGCCACTTTGATTTAATATTGAGTCCAGGTTGTTCCGACGGGTGATGTTTGGTGTGGTAAACAGGGGGGCCTGACCAAATACATGGTTGTTGCCCTGTGTGTCAATGATGTCAGGTTCAGTTCCTGTACGTCCATTCAGATCTCCAGTAAGAAGAATGTTTCCCTGGGCCTGGAAATAGGCGATTTCTGAGTTTAGGGTGTCAAAAATGTCCTCTTCAAAATAGGGAGAATCCATTGGGGGTATGTAAATTGCACAGAGGTATAGATCCCTATCGGTTATGCCTAGGCTTTGATCTAACCTCAACCAAATGTGCGATTTACCCTGTTTTACTGGTGAGATCTGATTGCAAAGATCTCCTTTATACCACACCAAAATCCCCCCCGATGTTCTGCCCTTGCGTATGTTTTTTAGTTTTATGGAGGGAACCATGACTTCATTATATCCTGGGGGACAGTGAGTGAGTAAATCATCTTGGCACCATGTTTCCGTCAATATGATGATATCGACATCTTTGATAGATTTCATGAACTCAGGGTCTCCACTCTTTAGCTCAAAGGTCGAGGAGTGGAGACCCTGAATATTCCAACAACTTATATGAAATGAACGCATCAAAAAGAAAACAATCAAAATGAACCTGCACAGTGAGACAAAAACAAAAAAAAAACTATCTATATATTAATAATAATAATTTGATATTAATTCTATTTAGATGTACTATTTTCAATATTATTATCATTGTTCTGACTACTACTATTGCTATTACCATTACTAACTAACAAATATATGTCCATGTTGTTTTGTGATTCATATGGGAATATATCTTAGCTGGACAAAAGCCGGCTGCATAGGGTGTGCAGCATCTCCCTGATGTCTCTCAGCTCACAGGTAGCAGGGGGAGGGACTGTGACAGCAGGCCGGGCTACAGCTGCAGCATAGCTCTGCTGCTGTGGGTGGGGAGGGAGACGTGCTGCTCCATGGCTCTGCTGCTGTGGGTGGGGAGGGGGACGTGCTGCTCCATGGCTCTGCTGCTGTGGGTGGGGAGGGGGACGTGCTGCTCCATGGCTCTGCTGCTGTGGGTGGGGAGGGAGACGTGCTGCTCCATGACTCTGCTGCCTATGCTGTGGTCTCAGCTGGTTCTGTTTCCCAGTGGTGAGGTGGTAAGCACGTGGGTAGTGTGGGGTCCGGGCAGAACTGGTGTGTCTCCTTTCAGCAGAGGGCGTGATCCGGGGCTGGAGATAGGGGGGAGGAGGTCTGTGATGGCTTCTGAAGCTTCTGGTAGAAGAGAGGGTGGAAGGGCTGCGTCCTAGAGCTGCGTCTTTGAGGGTCTTTGCAAAGATATTCACCCTCTCTCTGTGTAGATGGAGTCCATCGTAGAGGTCCCAGGTGCCAATGGTTGGATGGAGGGCCAGGTGGACGTTGGGTAAGGTGGCACAACCTCTTCTGATCTCCATATTGATGTCATGGATGACGTGAGGAGGAGTGTCTGTCCTAGGCAGCAGGGTGGAGATCACGATGCGGGTGTCAGGGAATTCCGTGGTGGCCTGTTCCGCCATCTTCCTTACTGCCTCAGCAGTGTTCCTTCGGAGGTTGTGCAGGTCGTTTGTTCCTGTGTGGATCACCAGGCATTGAGGGTTCCCGAGGGTCTCCTTTCTCAACAGCTTCATTGCTTGGCCTGTGGTGCTACAACGTTTAGACAGCACTTTCTTAGAAGGAAAAAGCTTGTTAGTGTCCAGGAATTTCCCGTTTGAGTCAGCCAGCAGGACCACTTGTGGGGCTTGTTCTTCAGGCTGAGTGGAGGGCAACTGGGATGGACAGGGTTGGCTGCTGGGAGCTGGCTGATGATGATGACTAGATGTCTCGTCCGCGTTGCTGGCCAACGGAGTCGAACGTCCGCATATGGCGGCCATCTTGCCACAGGCAGCTCGCTCACCCAAAACATTGTGTTGATAGTAAAACATGTAATTTTTAAATAGCCATAACTTGCTCAATTTTCAACCGATTTGCAAACAGTTTGGTTTATTCCAAACGTCAAAGATGTAGTTATGACACTGACTACTTTTGAATAATTATCTTATGTTCTAAAAAATAGAATAATGTTCTAGAATAGGTAGACTAGGCCTACAAGATTTCCCTTAACAAATATACATCAAGAAACGCTGCATGTTGAAATCCCCACCCACAGAGATGACAGTAACACAGCACGAAGAACCAAAGTCTATATTTCCAAATTTGTAAAAATAATATATTTTACACATGAAATGGTAGTGAACCAGTTTGTTTAGACATTATAAAGGCACTTTTGAAAGATTTTTGAAGATTTATTAAAATCAATGTTTGGACAGAGGTGTTAGAGACATTTGATAGATTTTTTTTTATTATTTTTATTTATTTATTTATTTACATTTTTATTAAAAACCTAGCCAAGTAACAAGGTGTCCCGGTGTCCCAGTGTCCCGGTGGTGCTGGTTCTGGTCCTCATGCTGCTGGGCCTGATAAGTGATGATGAAGTGATAAGTGAACAGGTTGGCAGGTTGTGGGTCGCTAGGCTGTGCGGGCCAGGAAGTCTGGACATGGTGACAGCAACAAGAGATGGTAGGGCAGTCGTTGGGTTGGGACTTCAGGTGCGATGAGTGCCAAAAGTGAGAGAGAAAGACAGAGAGAGGGAATGTGATTCTAAAAACCGGTGAGTGTGTTACGGCCAATCTATTGTGTTGGTAACTTCACTCATAAATCTGTCTACCGTCAAATATGATAAAATACCAATATAATATGTGCAACCTTTTATGTGTGGTTGTTCAAGACACACTGAAGGCATGATGGTGAGGTTTGCAGAGAACTATATACTATATGTACACTTGAAAGGGGTGGGTTGTGAGGGACCTGTCGGGACTTATATTCCCAATAATGACCGGCGTTCTATACGTTATCCCTTAGATGCTATCATTAGTTTGTAACATTCCACATGCAAATACTTACAACATCAGGCATCAAGTCCATTGGCAGGTTGTCTTCTAGCTATGTTGAAGTTGTAGTGCTTCTTATTGCTACTGACTAAAATAAAGTAGTTTTGAGTGTCTAAAATATGCTGTAATAAACAACAAATTATATATCTTGCAGAAACAAAAACTAATCACATGTGTATATCAATATATTTTTGGTCAGTGATAAACATACACATATCCTTTGAAGATGTGCTGGAAAGCTGAAAATGGATGGCACAACACCATCTTTAATCCGC
Organism: Planiliza haematocheilus; assembly: GCA_005024645.1. Classification (NCBI taxonomy): domain Eukaryota; kingdom Metazoa; phylum Chordata; class Actinopteri; order Mugiliformes; family Mugilidae; genus Planiliza; species Planiliza haematocheilus. Next base: position 68,596 of record SRSE01000890.1, read on the forward strand.
ACAGTCTGCCCAGTCCTGTGGAAGTCCTGGGTCCTGAAGTGCTCACTGCAGATCAGTGTCCTGTCAGTGGCAGCAAAACCGTCCCTTCTTAGGGCAACTTCCCACTTCCTCCTCTTCTCTCTGGATTTGGGAAACCTTAAAAAGTGAGAAATGTACCCAGATATTTTAATTATTGTCAACATTTTCAATCTATCTTTCCATTTAAGGGCAAGGACACAAGTACACACCTAGATTATCATATGTTGGAGGTAATTGTATGTATGTATGTATGTATGTACTTCAAGAATAACATAAACACATTAAAAACTATAGTCAAACGTTTAGTGATTATGTAAACAAAATATTCTAAACCTTGTGTCAACAACAATTTAGCAATACTATTATGTCATATCCCCGCTGTTCCTGTGTAACAGGACCTCTATTGTACTTCCACTAAGTAACTAACGATTATCCTAAAAATAATTCATAATATTGTAATATCCTACAGGTGAAAGGTGATCCCTCGGGCTCTCGTTTCAAGACCATGGCGGTTACAGCATCCACAGGCGGCACAAAAGTCTGGCATCTTGTCAGGAATTCCCTGTAGAAATCATAATGTAAGATGTTTTAACAAACCGACCAGACAGATAATCATGTGTAAATTCAGTTAAATTATGTGTATCATGTGTGTATTATATTGAAAAGAAAGCGTAATTCTGCCTCGCCCCAAATTACTCGGTAGCTAGTAGCCTAGCTAGACGTGATACACAACTGAACTGCACGATCAAATCAGGTTTTTTTGAGGAGATAAGCTGCGATTTCAACATGTTCAAGCATCCAGAATTATAACCACGCTAATAACGTTTGTAAGAAAACAAACAGTTTGTAAATCCATCAAGATTTCAGCGAGATAAGAGTATTAATGTTTGTGCAGGTCACTTACCTTACCTCAGGTTACCTCCGTTTAAATAAGGTTCGACTGATCTCGCGAGAAAGTCAGCCTATGGTAAGATGGGCGACCTATGTGGACGCTCTAGACTCCCGCATAACACATCTAGTCATTTTATATATATCTATGCTGCAGACAGCCACAAATAAAACCCAGACAACAGCAAAGAGGCATAACACAAAAAGGTGACTCAATGGTAGCACAAAGACACTCACAACAACCAGACATGCAACAATGAACTCAAAACAAATACAAGGATGTGCAAAATGTCAACACAGAGACCGTTTGCATGATTTAAAAACTAAAGCTGAGCTGCTCAGGAGGTATTGTGCAAAGTCTGCACTGGTTATATCATTTTTTTAGTGTGTTGCTATTTAATAATGGTTTTCTGAACTTAAAGAAGGTGATGTGAGGTAATTAACAGACAGTGACAACAAAGAGTGTCAACAGAAACTCATCTTTGTTTATTGTTTTAAAACCAGGAAAGGTGATATCTTGACATTGAAAGCAGACTGTCGAGTAGTGTTAGCATGACTAACAGCTTTCATTTTCTGATGCTAAGAAAAAGATTTCATCATCTGCAAAAACAAAGCATGAACATACATTTTAAGAGGAGCTTCTAGAGACAGCGCTTTTTAAGATGGGGGTTGGTTTTATTTATTTAAATAAAACTTAATATTCCTCCCCCTCTTCCTCTCCTTCGTCTCCAATGCTGTCGGTTCCCACCTCTTCGTAATCCTTCTCCAGGGCAGCCATGTCCTCTCTGGCCTCTGAGAACTCTCCCTCCTCCATCCCCTCTCCGACGTACCAGTGGACGAAAGCCCTCTTGGCGTACATCAGGTCAAACTTGTGGTCCAGTCGAGCCCAGGCCTCAGCGATGGCGGTGGTGTTGCTCAGCATGCACACGGCCCTCTGCACCTTGGCCAGGTCTCCTCCAGGAACCACAGTGGGGGGCTGGTAGTTGATGCCCACCTTGAAGCCTGTAGGACACCAGTCCACAAACTGGATGGTGCGCTTGGTTTTAATGGTGGCGATGGCAGAGTTGACATCTTTAGGCACCACGTCACCACGGAATAACAGGCAGCAGGCCATGTACTTGCCGTGACGAGGGTCACATTTCACCATCTGATTGGCTGGCTCGAAGCAGGCGTTGGTGATCTCTGCTACTGATAACTGCTCATGATAAGCCTTCTCTGCAGAGATGACTGGGGCGTAGGTGGCCAGAGGGAAGTGGATACGAGGGTAGGGCACCAAGTTGGTCTGGAACTCCGTCAGGTCTACGTTCAGGGCTCCGTCAAAGCGCAGGGAGGCGGTGATGGAGGACACGATCTGTCCAATCAGCCTGTTGAGGTTGGTGTAGGTGGGGCGCTCGATGTCCAGGTTCCTGCGGCAGATGTCGTAGATGGCCTCATTGTCCACCATGAAGGCGCAGTCAGAGTGCTCCAGGGTGGTGTGGGTGGTCAGGATGGAGTTGTAGGGCTCCACCACAGCTGTGGACACCTGAGGAGCTGGATAGATGGCAAACTCCAGCTTGGACTTCTTTCCGTAGTCTACAGAGAGACGCTCCATCAGCAGGGAGGTGAAGCCAGATCCAGTTCCTCCTCCAAAGGAGTGGAAGATGAGGAAACCCTGGAGCCCTGTGCACTGGTCAGCCTGCAGGAAGAAAAGAAATCTCACTTCTACAACTGATTTCTCTGAACTGAACTCATGACATCACTGCAGTAAAACTCACCAGTTTACGAGTCCTGTCAAGAACCAGGTCGATGATCTCCTTCCCGATGGTGTAGTGACCACGGGCGTAGTTGTTGGCTGCATCTTCCTTTCCAGTGATCAGCTGCTCAGGATGGAAGAGCTGACGGTAGGTTCCTGTACGAACCTCATCTGTAATCAGGAAACACCAGTGATCAACCTGCAGGTTCCACAGTTTAAACTACAGCACAAACCTCCATCAGAAAGTCATGATCCTACCGATGACAGTTGGCTCCAGGTCCACGAAGACGGCTCTGGGGACATGTTTTCCGGCTCCAGTCTCACTGAAGAAGGTGTTGAAGGAGTCGTCTCCTCCTCCGATGGTCTTGTCGCTGGGCATCTGACCATCCGGCTGGATGCCATGCTCCAGACAGTAGAGCTCCCAGCATGCATTGCCTATCTGGGCTCCAGCTTGGCCAACGTGGACAGAGATACATTCACGCTGGAAGGGCGAGTAGTTCAGAAGTTAATAGCTTGTAGAACAACATTTGATGTACTCTTGATTTAAAGAAACAGCTAATGACTAGCTGAGAAGAGTCCAAAATATTACATTAGAAGAAAGACATTCAAGACAATGCTTCCGTCAGTGTAATTAACACCATGCATGGTGAGTTGTATGTCCCAAGATGATGAGCTGTTACTTGATCTCATTCACTGTTGGTAACCGAGCCAAGCTTTGAGTGAATCTACAATTCAGCAGGGAGTAGGCTTTGAAGAAACATTTTAAAAAGGCTCCTATGAATGTTCACAAAAAAGAAAATGCAAACTACAGTGAGTTATGAAGGGAAGTAACTGTGCTGCAGAACTACATAATAAGTTACTTAGCAACTATAAACTCTAACCTGTTTAACTTGTGTTTTTCACCAAACAGAGCGATGCGCTATCACAAAATCCTTAATGCAAGTGGTTAAGTCCTACTTTCTGTCTCATAAACTACACTCCAAGCACAATTTTACAACACACCTTCCAGCACCAATATAAACCTATCATGTATTTTTAATTGTTTTATTACATGGTGTAAAGTTGTTCGTGAGAGGGACCTGAGCAAAAAAACAAAGATCCTCACCATGTTTGTGTTGCTCGAAGCAGTCCCTTGATCACCTGAGATGAGTGGCTGGGGATGTAGTGTCAGGTACGAGTGCAGGAAGCCGCTTTATAGCGCCGCATCGCTAGGCAACCGGCTGGCATGTTGTGGTAACCGGAGGAGCTGGAGAAGCAAACACCAGCTCCTTCGATGAAAGATGAGCAGGAAGAGCACAAGTAATAAAGAAAATCATCTACTAGTGTGCTTCTATGAGCCAAACATAAAGAACAATGGTTACACGGATGAGTAACCATCAACAATGACCAGATCAGCCATGAAATCTGACCCATAACCTGCTCTGTCCTCAGGTTACACATGTTAGATTTAAGCCGTTCTAGTCGTTTATATTCGTGGTAAACAGGCATTGTGATCAGATCAGTTTAAGGATGTTTCTCTGCCCGTAGGAAACATTTATTTGTTTATGGGTCAAAGTATTTCAGCTGGACTTAGCTTGAATAAAGACGTTAGCTTCCTAAGGCTCCAGTTAAACTCGGCCTAGTTAACACGGTGCATGTGGAGCCTGTGTTTTCTAATCTTGCACAGGAGAGAAAGCAGATACCTCCCCAGAGTGAACAGGACAGGCTTTTGTTACAGATTACCGCCACCTCACCGCTTCGATCGAGATTCATTTGCAATGCAAAGGCCGCCGACTGCTTTGGGAACTCGTCAGAGCACACTTCTCTGTGTCATTTGAGATCAATGTCTGTTTTCCAGCAGGTTGCAGAGCGGCAGAGTGTGGACTCAGAAGAGGAAATGATCATGGTGGCTGTGTTGAGTTAACTCGACACGCACATTACTTAACGCCAGAGATTAGCAGAGGATTAGTTATTCTCACAAAGCATTTCATTTAAGAGATTAAGATTGTTGTTGACAGACTTCCCCAACCACTGAACGGATGTAGGCTGGCAGAAATGACTGAGAAAGCTGGAAGCTCTTAAAAGGTTTCATAATAAAGGAAATACTTCATGTCTTGATGCTTCTTCAGAACTTATAACTTCCCTGAGACACAGAAACGTGATGAAAAACTTATCTACAGTTGCAAATCTGTCACTGTCGGTATTGTTTGTAATCAGTTGGCTGTTAAACGTTTCATCCCTGTATCTGAGGGTAACCTTAGAGATGCCATGACAAATTACTTGCATCTGCCAAGGGAGGTCTGTCAGAACATGCTCTCATTTAGTTTCCCTAGTTACTCTTTGCTCAGGCTTTGTTTGCTTTCAGGTGTCAGCTCATGCTAACAGGAGAGGTAATACTTCAGCGGTAAACACTGCTCATTGCTGGAGTGCACATCCAGCTAGATGAACACAATGGGGATGCACTCTGTGACCCTGCCAGGCCGAGCATTGTTACAGAAATATGTACATCACTGAGAAGTTTAAGCTCAAAAACAAAAGACGCGTCCGGGTATTGTGCTTTATTTTCAATCTAATATTTCTGTTTTGTGTAAAGTTTGACATCAGTATATAATGACATTGTCATTTATTAAAAACATTTACGTGATTTTAATATTCCTCCCCCTCTTCCTCTCCTTCGTCTCCAACGCTGTCGGTTCCCACCTCTTCGTAATCCTTCTCCAGAGCAGCCATGTCCTCTCTGGCCTCTGAGAACTCTCCCTCCTCCATCCCCTCTCCGACGTACCAGTGGACGAAAGCCCTCTTGGCGTACATCAGGTCAAACTTGTGGTCCAGTCGAGCCCAGGCCTCAGCGATGGCGGTGGTGTTGCTCAGCATGCACACGGCCCTCTGCACCTTGGCCAGGTCTCCTCCAGGAACCACAGTGGGGGGCTGGTAGTTGATGCCCACCTTGAAGCCTGTAGGACACCAGTCCACAAACTGGATGGTGCGCTTGGTTTTGATGGTGGCGATGGCAGAGTTGACATCTTTAGGCACCACGTCACCACGGTACAGCAGACAGCAGGCCATGTACTTGCCGTGACGAGGATCACATTTCACCATCTGATTGGCTGGCTCGAAGCAGGCGTTGGTGATCTCTGCTACTGATAACTGCTCATGATAAGCCTTCTCTGCAGAAATGACTGGGGCGTAGGTGGCCAGAGGAAAGTGGATACGAGGGTAGGGCACCAAGTTGGTCTGGAACTCCGTCAGGTCTACGTTCAGGGCTCCGTCAAAGCGCAGGGAGGCGGTGATGGAGGACACGATCTGTCCAATCAGCCTGTTGAGGTTGGTGTAGGTGGGGCGCTCGATGTCCAGGTTCCTGCGGCAGATGTCGTAGATGGCCTCATTGTCCACCATGAAGGCGCAGTCAGAGTGCTCCAGGGTGGTGTGGGTGGTCAGGATGGAGTTGTAGGGCTCCACCACAGCTGTGGACACCTGAGGAGCTGGATAGACGGCAAACTCCAGCTTGGACTTCTTTCCGTAGTCTACAGAGAGACGCTCCATCAGCAGGGAGGTGAAGCCAGATCCAGTTCCTCCTCCAAAGGAGTGGAAGATGAGGAAACCCTGGAGCCCTGTGCACTGGTCAGCCTGCAGGAAGAAAAGAAATCTCACTTCTACAACTGATTTCTCTGAACTGAACTCATGACATCACTGCAGTAAAACTCACCAGTTTACGAGTCCTGTCAAGAACCAGGTCGATGATCTCCTTCCCGATGGTGTAGTGACCACGGGCGTAGTTGTTGGCTGCATCTTCCTTTCCAGTGATCAGCTGTTCAGGATGGAAGAGCTGACGGTAGGTTCCTGTACGAACCTCATCTGTAATCAGGAAACACCAGTGATCAACCTGCAGGTTCCACAGTTTAAACTACAGCACAAACCTCCATCAGAAAGTCATGATCCTACCGATGACAGTTGGCTCCAAGTCCACAAAGATGGCTCTGGGGACATGTTTTCCGGCTCCAGTCTCACTGAAGAAGGTGTTGAAGGAGTCGTCTCCTCCTCCGATGGTCTTGTCGCTGGGCATCTGACCATCCGGCTGGATGCCATGCTCCAGACAGTAGAGCTCCCAGCATGCATTGCCCATCTGGACGCCGGCCTGGCCGACATGAATAGAGAGGCATTCCCTCTGCAGAGCATGGCAAACAAGCTGAGTTAGTAAGGCGCGTGTTTGAGTTATAATCATGTGAAACTGCAGGAGCTTACCATGATTATAAATTCCTGCTGCTGGTGTTGAGGATCTGCAGTGGAAATCTGGAGTCTGTGAAGTTTTCTCTGGTACTTATAGTTCCTCTAAACTCCATAGTAACAAGCTTTGTTGTTGATGAATGGGAGTTAACTTAGCAGAAGGGGGAAAAGCCAATACATTGTGCAGACATGCTTCGCCACACATCAATAACCCTCCAACCTGCACCAAGATAATGTGTAACCCTGAGCACATATGTCAGGCACGGAAAAGTCATTCAAGTCACAGCTAGCCAGGCAAACATCAGCATTGTTTTAGTGTTTGTGAAACACACCGCGATTAATGAACTCCAGGCTCCGAGGAGGGCAGAGGTCGCCATGGAGACGGTCAAGGAATTTGGAGAAATCCCTAAATATTTGCGTCCAGATTCAATTTAAAATCCATCTCACGGGTTTAACAGTTTAACTTTAAATGAACAGCTAATATCATAATTTGATATTTCTGGATAACACATGAACGGTGTGAGATTAACAAGACCTCTAAAAAGCTTTCTGCTGTTTGATCAGTTGTTGGATATGTACGCCACCAGCTCTCTAAACGAGGCCCGGCTCGGCCGCTCTGTTGTGTTTTCCACATGACTGGACGTCCTGTTGTTACAGAAACATCGAAGGTCACAGCACTGTGCTGATATGAAACTCAGAACGTCAATGGCAAACAATAAAGCTTGAGGCCAGACCAGAGATTTCAAACACCAACCACGGCGCCACCAGGTGTTGTATGAAAGAACCCAAGAAGAAGACGCAAACACATCAGAGATAGTTTAGTTTTATTTTGAAAGAAATCGTATTAAATGAATCCAGTAGTTGATGCTGGTGCTCATCAGTTCATTTTATCACCCCCTCAAAGAAAGACACCTGCTCATCATAGTCAAATAAAAAGTAAAAGGTAATAAACATCCCACACTGACGGGGCATTGAATTATCTCCAAACGTGGGTTCACCTTTGGTTTCTGCTTGTTTGCTTGGGCTCAGTTTGAATCCTTAAATATCTTAACCCCCGTCTCCTGTTTACCCGCATGCATCGTATTTATTTTACTGGAAAAAAAAAAGCAGAGAAAATCCAGACTGAATATCCAGAAACAAACTGGACGTGTCATAAAAAATAATAAAGCAGTAACTAAAGCAGTGGAGGAGTTTGACAATAAAGTCAGGATTTAATTAGAAAACTGAAGCCGTGATGTTAAAGCAAAGCAGCTGTTCCCTCTGATAAACCCAACAAGCCCAAGACACTCTAATAGATGTCGATGATACGAGGCAAACCCTTACTCTTTATATTAGTGGCGTTCCCCAGGGCTCCTTTCTAGGACACCTGCATCTTTATTTTCTTTTACCCCTCCCCCGGCGTCACAGTGCTTGTTGTGATACAAAGTAAATGAGAACTTAATGAAAAGCTTCATGC
>SRSE01000891.1:0-22477 GCA_005024645.1 Planiliza haematocheilus
ATGATGCACTGATAGCTGCGATCAGGCCTCACATCCTTCATCTCAAATATCTGCCGAAGGTGATCTGCAGCAAAGGCTTCAATAGTTCCATAGACCACGTCCTTCTGGTAGCATTCCTTTCGATCCTTCATCTCAGTTTTTATTTTGTTGTATACACTGTGATCACAAGTACTTGTAGTAAGAATGGGGTCCATTCTTCTGCATCTCTTTGACATAACAACAGAGAGCTGGACACTTATGTCTACTTTTTCAAACATAAGCAAACGCAGAGCTGCAACCATTGCTTATGACACAAGACTTTCCTTCTCCCAGTGCCATCTCCAGGAGTTTACCAGTGTCAGACAAGGCCAAGAGGCACCAGCTTAACATCTGAGTGCTCTGGGCACCCCTTCCTTCAAAATTGTGCAGGTTTACAGCATTGCATAAGACTGCCAGGATCTCCGAAGGTCTTTTGTGTCCGTGCTGTAACTCTGTTTCTTGCTCGTTGTACATCTTTGTGTTTTGATTTCACCAGTTTTGATCAGGTCTGTTACATGAGTTACTATATTGTATGATTTTGTCAATGTCTGTTCATCAATATCTTTCATCTGCCGTATTTCATCAAAAAGAGTGTCAATGCTTTTCATTGTCTCATCTCTCAGGCTCTTTTCTAAATGTTGGATCAGATTCTTAGTTTCACATGAATCTAAGAGGCTGAGGAGAGATTGATGATTCCCATCTGTCCACTTGGAGGAAACCTGATATGTTGCCATCAAATGTAAAATCTTCATGATGGAAATACAGCCCTTGTCATAATGGTGGTCATTTAGAGTGCAAGCAGGTTCAAGGCCTCTGGTGCTGACCAAAGTCTTTGTGCTACAAGACTTGAAACCATCTGAAGGAGATCGTCGGTTGGTTCTTTTGAGTCCTGAAATTTCTCCAAACAATCAAATAAAATCTCCAAACACCATTTGCCTGCAGGGAAGTCGTATTTCTCTCTTCTTCTGTTTTCTCCATCAAGAAATCTTAGGAGATTCTCAAGAAAGGTCAGAATGAAGATCTGGTTAGAAGGCAGGTCCTTTCCATTCATTCTTTTTGAGATGGTGATGATTTTATTGCCAGTGTTTGTGTCTTTGTTTGAATTGGTGTTGAGCACCTGAAAAATGGCTCTAATAAACCTGCATCTCAGTTCCACAGGTTCATTGTGAAATTTACTCAGGAGGTTTTGTAAGACCTCTGCAGCAAACACCAGGGAATCATTGTCCTTGAGCTTTGAAATGTTCATATTGTGGGAAGCACTGAGATTTTTTTCTTCAATTAGAAATCCACGACTAAGCTGGGTCTTCCCTGTTTCCATCACCTCTATTCCATGTAGAATGTAATCAGACATAAAGTCACCCATAGTACCATACACAATGTCTGCTTCATAGGCCTCCTTGTATGAGGCATTAGTTTTCTTCATGTTGGTTTTGACAGACATTTCAAGGTACTTGTAGAAGTCAGACCATTCCTTTGTTTGCTCCTGTGAGTGAACGTCAGAGCTCAGCACAATGTTTATCTTGTTTCCTATGAAGACTTGTGATGCTGCAAACATGGCTGTGACACACTGGTCTGTGTCAATACCGACCACTTGTAGCACTCCACTCTTCTCAGTCAGCATCAGTGCACACCACTGCAGCATCTGCCTCACTGTAGGCCACCAGCCTTTTGTGTCAAAAACTGCTTTGCAGAGCTGAGACAGTAGGCTCTGAATCTGGCCTTCATTCAGTGTGACACATTTAAAGGAATCTTTCATAAATGGTAAATCTTTTGGTGCTTTTTCTGAATATTGCAGGACACCAATGGTAATGTTTTTTATCATATCAATCAAAGAATCATTTAAAGTCCATAATATTTTTAATTCTTCCAGAGCTACATCTAGACGACTATCATCTGTCTCTCTGAAAGTCTTTTGGAAATCCTGATAGGAATTCTCAGGGCCATCAAAGGCAAGGGTCTGAATGAGAGAGCGTCCAGATTCATCTTTCCACTCTGGTGATATGTCATACACTTGGACCAATTTAAGGATTTCGTTTATAGGACTGTCCTCTCTGTATTTCTGTGACAGTGCTTGTAGCAGATTCAGGGCCTCTGTTGGTGTCCATTGGTTTGTTTGTACAAGTCTGAGGAGCATTTTAGTGGATGCAGAGTAGGTTTTATTTCCATTCAGATGTGTGAGTATGGATAAAAGGAGATTCAAGCACTGGATTTCCATCTTTAAAATGAACACAGAGACTCTTCCAACTGCTTCCTGCAATGATGATGTGAGGGTGCTCAGGAATTCTATAAGAAAGAGTTGCTCAGAGGAAAGCTCATCTTCAGCCCATTGTTTGGCTATGAGGACTGCATCAGTGTCAGAGCTACTGTCATTGAAAAGTGCATCAGAGTCAGATACAGAGCTTGAGTCAACAGGAAACTCTGACATACATCACTTGCTGATTGGTTGATTGACTCCACCAGAGACTGCAGGTGATTGGAGATGGTTTCTTTGGAACTTTCCTCAGATCTCTCCAGGGACAGGGAGCACAGCTCTGTGATGAACACCTGAGTGTGCTGCAGTGTGGAGAGAGATGGGATGGCACTAATCCATTCATCAAACAGAAGTTTGTCCAGGACTGACAGGATTTCTCTCAGTTGATCAACTGTCAGCTGAGTGAGACTGAGATTTTTAAGTGGGATGCTGCATTTCAAAGAGAGGATCTCTAGAAGCTCATCACTGTCTGATTCATCACTATCTTCAAACTCATCCAAATGTTTTATTAGAACATCTTTCTTCGATTCATATTGTTCTGAGATGTTGCTGTTCAGTTTCTCATGCTGCTGTTTGGCTTGTTGCAGTGATTCTTGTAATCTTTGATTTAGTTTTTCTTGTCTCTCCTCTCTTCTCCTCTCCTCTCCTCTTTCTCTTCTCTTCTCCTCTCTCTTCCTCCTTCTTTTCCTCTTCTCTTCTCCTGTCCTCTTCTTTCCTCCTTCTCTCCTCTTCTCTTCTCCTCTCCTCCTCTCTCCTCCTTCTCTCCTCTTCTCTTCTCCTCTCCTCCTCTCTCCTCATGTTCTCTTGATCCCTGATCGGCTTGTTAAAGCAGTAGTCACAGTCATACAAGAAGATGTCCCCAACTGGTCTGTAGTATTCACCTCCATTGAACACATGTACATACCGTCCATGAATAACACTTTGGTCTAAATCATCAAAGGATTTGCATGGAGGTAGGACTTTATTACACTTGCAGCATCTCAGGCTGTCGCCCATGTTATGTTCTCTTGGTAAACTGTTCCCCATCTTTGATTAAGTGATGTTTTGCAACCTGTGATAAAAATATAAATTGGAATGACTACATAATATAATATAAGCATCATGTCATCACACATACCACATTGTTGGTTAATGTCATATAAAACAAGAAACATAAATCTGGTCTTAATCAACAAAGATGACCAGGTCATTTTGAGTGGGAATATGTTCCACATCTTGTCTAGTATGTCATTGTTCCCATATGTCATTGTTTCCTTAAATGCCAGAGTGTCGCCCATGTTACTTTCTGATGGTGTATTTCCCATTTTTGATGATTTGAATTTGAGGTGCTGATTTGTATGCACAACCTGTGTTTTCCTGAAAGACAAATATATAAATCATATTATGATATAATTAAAAACCAGAGGAGCCTTCCAAAAAAATAAGGCAACACATTATGCAACAATGAAAGTCCATATAAGTATATCCATAACACTGATAATAAACAGACAAGTCTGCCCCCTTCAAGCTACCGTTTCTGCTTTCCTCACACACCATTGATATTGTCCTTCATTCATCCCACAGCAAGTTGAGACAGCGTAGGTTATTGAGCAGATCATTCTTTATTTATTTTCCTTACTGTTCTTTCATATTGGTATTGGTTCCATAACTGTTTTGAGTCAGTACTGTCACACAAATATGTGTCGTGGACATCATGGTATTTGCTTAATGGTCTTTCATAAGATGTAAAGAAAGAGAGATAGCGTCCACTTAAGTAATATTATTGAGTGTTTCCTACTCTATGGCGCGAGCATTTATGACATGAAGATCACATGACATGAATATTGTTGCTTACTATGAAAGCCAAGAGTTTGCATTTAGTTTGCTCTTACCAGTAATATATGGTAGTATGAACATACAGTAGTAGCCACCTGTAGTCAAAACATGAAACTACTGACCCCAATTATTGTTATTTTTATAGAAAGACCAGATCTAGTGAAGTCGCATAATAACCAATAACTAATGGCTACAACCAAATCTTCTCTCATATTATCATGGTTCTGGTTCATTCATGTGTTCATGTTTTGAGTTTCATTCATATTTCATGCGTTTCAGTTTCTTGTTTTATTTTGTTAAGTTCTTGGTTTCCTGTCTTGTCTTTCCTGTCTTATCTTCCTGACTTTGTGATTGACTGGATTGGTTTCATCTGTTTCTCATCACCTTCCAGTTCTGTGATTTCACACCTTTGTAATTGTCTGCCCTGCCCTGATTGTTTTCATCTTTGTCTTCTATGCCCTTAAAGGATGAGCAGCACCACCTGGCCATAGCGCGCCTTCGGGTCGGTGGCAGGCGGTCAGATGTTGCTCATGAACTTGGTGTGTCTCAAAATGTCATCAGCAGACTTGCACCAAGACACAGGACAGGTAAGAAATCACAGGACAGGAAGATGACGAGAAACAGGTGAAACCAATCAAGACGGGGAAGACAATCACAAAGGTGGGAAGATACAAGAAGGGACACAAGGCAGGAAACCAAGAACTTAAAGTAAAACAGGAAACTGAAAAGCATGAAACATGAATGGAAACTCAAAACATGAGCACAGGAATCAAAAACACATATTTGGGTCAATTGAGTATTGCAATGTTGCAAATTTTTTCTTGTTTAGCATTTTATCAACATATGCATCACAATATTTACCACAGGAAAATATGGTCACAATATGGTCATGTGAAGTTTTGTGATTTCCAACTATGGGCATGGACAACCACTCCCTGAAATATGTATATCTGGAAATACAGTATAGATCACTAATATATCACTAGTGCCATTTTGTACTGAATGATCCCAAAACACTCCATACGTGTTGTATTATTAAACTTGTCAGGATGACTTACCTTTTTCTGAATCCTGAAGACTTATTCTTGACCACTGAGTCAAATGTCCTATGTCTCTCTTTTCTTCATCGGGGTTTCTCTTCCAATAGCAGGAACACCACCATCTAGTGGAAAGAATCAGTTACAGTCACACAAATTAATCAGAAACTACATGTTTCCCTATTAGAAAACATGGCATAAACGTCCACTGCTATGCAGATGACACCAAGTTATATCCATGAATTATTTTATGTTTAGTTTTTAAGCCATGTAGCTGAGGTAAGCTAAACAATAACATTTCAAAATGGTTAGTACGTTACCTTCATCTGGAGGCTGAGATGAAGGTGATTTGAGACTACCAACAGGACTACGCTGACGCATAGTTTCGTCATTTCTAGCTGTTTTATCAAAAATAATTTATTTTTCTTTTATATATATTTATAGCTCTCTGTGGTTAAAATTCTCTTAAAAGCTCTTGACTTTAATGTGATGGTATTCACATCCATATACACAGTTCCTCAATTCAACTGTAACTGTACAAATCAGAATGATAAATATTTATTTTTCATAGTTAAAAATCTCAAAGAAATAAAATGTAATAGCAAAGAAGGAAAGTATGACATATAGTTGAGGCTGTGATCCACCTGCTTCCGGCAATCATCAGTCCAGTTGAATAATGGAAACCAAACAACAAACTTAAAAACTTAACAAAATTGTAGTAAATACTGCTATGTATGAGCCTTGAGAGATTACTGTGTCAGACAGCTCTTTAAATGCAGCGTTTTATCTGTCACGTCGTATCTCCTACAAATAAACTCTGTAATTCTCCATTTATCCAGCAGATGTCCTCAGATTTCTGGCTGATCTCACCCACTTGTTCTTTTTTAAATAGTCTTTGTTTCCTTTCCCCACACTGCCTACAGCCTTACGGGATTTATTCTTGTTTCACTTCCGTTTTTGACCACTCACTGCCTTTTTTGTTTGTTTATTGTTTATTGTTAATTTCTATAAGAGAGAAAAGCTGCCTTGTCGGGGTCATGCAGCATAAGGGCACAACAAGCTCCAATGAATCTCCAGTGATGTTTATTTCTGTCTTAATTAACAGTCCATACCATTAGGTCCATATACTGTATGTTTGGATATCATTCAAACAGAGAAGCTGCGTTCAGTCATTTATTAAGTGGTGCTGTACACTAATTAACTGAAGCTATCTCTGCTTATTCTGCCATTCTCAAATACTGACAGATATTTAGATGGATATTGCTAACCTCGGCTGAGAAGGTAAAGCGAGTTGTCCACGAGCCAGAGGATTAGCGGTTCGATCCCCGGAATGTGCCACATGTCGAAGTGTCCTTGAGCAAGACACTGAACCCCCAGTTGCTCCCAGTGCGTGCCACTGGTGTTTGAATGTGTGTGCACTTGTGTGAGCAAATAGGTAGATGTGTCTCTAACTGTAAAGGGCTTTGGGTACCAATAGGTAGAAAAGCGATATATAAAAACAAGGCCATTTAAAGAATAACATTTCAAAATAGTACATTACCTTCATCTGGAGGCTGAAACAAAGAAAGTGATGTGCGCCTTTCATAGAAAGTGGAACTAACAACAGGACTATTCTGACTCATAGTTTCATTATTTCTAACCGTTTTATCAAAAATAATTACTTTTTCTTTTATACCATATTAATAGCTCACGGTATAGTTAATGCTCTTAAAGGCTCTCAACTTTAATGTGATGGTCGAAATAGCAAAGAAGGACAGCATAACATATTGTTGAGGATGTGATTCACCTGCTTCCAGCAATCATCAGTCCAGGGGAATAATATATCCCCTTCAAATGAACTCTGTAACTCTCCATTTTCTTCAGTTTCTGGCTATTTACACCCACTTGTTCCTCTTTTTTAAATAAGTGTTTCCTTTCCCACACTGCCTACAGCTTTGCCTGATTTTTTTTTCTTGTTTCACTTCTGATTTTGTCTTTCATTTCTTCTATGTTGATCATTTGCAGAAAAGAGAAAAACTCCCTTCTCGGGGTCATGTAGTATAAGGGACACAAATAGTTCAAATAAATCTCCAGTGGCTTTTATATCTGTTCTTGTCACAGTATGTTATACTCTATCTGTATACAGGATCTTAATTATTAGTCTATTTTCTTGTTATTTGTTTGTGATTTAATCTAATTAATCAATTAGTATATCCTTTGTAGCCTTTGCAACTATATTAATTATTATTAAAATGTAAATGCTATATGAGCCACGTCTTCTTCATAGACAGTAAAACCAAGAACAAATGTTTTACATATATGTTTGGATATCATCCAAATGGAAAATCTGCTTTCAGTCATTTTTTTAACTGGTGCTGTACATTAATCAACTGAACCTACCTCTATTTATTCTACTGTTTCTATTCTCAAATATTGACGGATATTTAAATGATTGTTTCACCTATCATCATTACGGATATTGTTTTTTTTTAATAAGAAATTAAAAACTAAATGGCATATTATTTTATTGTAACTTAGTTAATCCATGTAGCTGAGTTAAGCTAAAGAATAACATTTCAAAATGGTTAGTACATTACCTTCATCTGGAGGCTGAGACGAAGAAAGTGATTTGAGACTTTCATAGAGAGTGAAAATACTGTTGTGGAAACTTGAGTCTTCAGCTTCTTTCAGTACAGAGATAAATTCTGCTGAGAAACGCAGAGACTGGATGCAATCAGTATCGTTAACGGTTTTATTGCAGGAGGAGAGAAAGTAAGAGATGAGTGAGAGACTCAGATCCTGCTGTGTCTCTGGCTATTATAGAGAATACTTATAGGTTCAATAGAGGAAGGGCAATGTTCAACACTGCCATATATGGAGTTGTTTTTCATTTGAGATGGCCACTAGGAGTAAATCAAGTCCCCCTATCTTGTCTATCCTGACACTTATGGCACGTGCATGGAAGCAACCACCCATCCAAGGTTCCCACACAACTATACTTATCTAAAAGAAAATACAAAGGACATATAAGATTATATAGGTTACTAGTAAAGTTCTATTACAATACCAACAGGACTACGCTGACTGGTGATGTTATAGTTATACCATATTTATAGCACACTGTGAAGTTACAATGGTCAGCCTTTAAATGCAGTGTTATATCTGTCAGATTCTGTCCCCTTCAAACAAACTCTGTAATTCTCCATTTGTCCAGCAGATGTCGTCATAGAGTATTATCATAAAAGATGCTTGAGACATAGGTCAACATGGACAGTTTTTTCTGTTTACCTCCCAGTGAGACACCATGCAATTTAACAAGCACCAAACAATTACAGAAGACATCAACCAACATTCACCACTTCATAGAGGCAACTAGCTGCCTTTTATACCCTCCTCCAGCTCCAGCCATTTAACAGGACTAGTCCAATTACAGGGGACATCATCTAATAAAACACATCACATCACATCACATCAGTGCCATGTAAACCAAAACACCAACAATAATTATTTACATAAATAAATGGACTCATCAACATATCAATAGGTCAAGGACACTGGAAACATGGATGCAGTGGGGACCCCCTACTTATGTATATGTGTATTAAAAGACATTTAAATTTATGGAAAAAAAAAACAAAAAACTGCAACCCCCCTGCAGTACCTCTGCGGACCCCCTATTGAAGACCTCTGGTATAAACTATTGAAACTAAATAGTTAAATCAACACTAAATATGATCTCTTGACAACCCCTGTCTTGTGGAAATGGTTTAACCCTTGAGTTTAAACTATATAAGACAAATCAATATGTGTAAATGTTCATTTAATTTGTCTACTGTTTTATCTGTCACGTCATACTGTATCTCCTACAAATAAACTCTGTAATTCTCCATTTATCCAGCAGATGTCCTCAGAGTTTCTGGCTGCTCTCACCCACTTGTTAAATAAGTCTTTGTTTCCGCTCCCACCCTGTGTTTTCATATACCACCTGCCTATACCCAGACCACAGACTATCTCAAACATCTGATAACAGCTGACAAAGATAACTGAAGGTCCGCATAAGTTCCTTGTTTCAACCAGCGAAGGCTACTGACTCAGAGACCAGTGAGTTTTTATGACATGTAAAAACATCCCTTTTAAAAGAAATGACCAAAACGACGACTCTTTATTTTAGTTTAGTCTAAATCTACTCAAATGAACAGAAAGGGTAAGTAACGCACCAAAAATTAAGCCAACAAGTGTTCTCTGGTCGTATGCAATCTCCATTCCTCCTGCTGCCCAGCGTATCAGATTTCTTTACTTTAATAATATTATGTTCTCAGTGATCTTCTCTCTGTGTGTTTTAATTTATTATTAAAACTATGAATTATTATGATTATATACCACAGATCTGATAACATTCACTACAACAGAAACCCTTTTGTGGTGCAGTTTTATGAAAATCAGTATCTGAATTTGATGATCCCGTCTATCTTTCACACTGTAGTTTTATAAGTGAAATACACTGATCAGGCATAACATTATGACCTAACATTGTCGGCAATACATGGTCCTACTGAGGGTGTCCCATGATGTCTAGCAACAGGATATTGTTAATGGGGGCCTTTAGGTCCAATGGGTTGAGGGGGTTTTGTGTTTTTTGAGGTGTTCCTAAACTGAAAGCTAAACCTGAAACCTGGCAAGTAGTGTGACAAAGCTGGTTACTTAGGGTCACAGAGACACAGCAGGTGACATTCCAGCATAAATATCAGGCTTAGGCTTGTCTTATTATGATTTTCTCTGCGCTACTTATCCTCATAATCAGTTTCTTCCTCCAGGGCTACGTGAAGTGCAGTGCAGGTCAGGCGTGAAAACAGACTGATCCACGTGGGGAGTGAAGGCTGGCCTGTGTGATAGGTGAGCTGCTCTAGCTCTACTTGCTGAAAAAGTAAATACAGGTTGCGATGGTCAGAGTGTTAATGCTGTCCCCTGTCCATGCATCTGCAAAGGGCATCTGAGCTTTGGAACTGGACCATGAAGGTGCCTTGGTCTGATTTAACACATTATATCATGTAGATGGCCAGGTGCAAGTACATCACTTGTATTGTACGAACTACATTAAAATCCTTTTCTGTAACTGTTGCAGGGGTTAAGCAATGGAATGATTTGGATGATGAGGTCAAGAATTCAGTGAATCTGAGTGTCTTCAAAAAGAAATATGTTAAATTAATCATGGACTGTTACACAGCGATACATAGTTAGTGCTGATAAAGGTCAAAGACCTGTCAGCAGACACCTTGTTGAGACGGTATGAAAAGTAAATAAAAAAACTCAATGTACCCAAACAGTGAAAAGGGAGAAAAGAAAAGCGGGTTCGAGGTCAGTGTCAGTTAAAAAAAAAAAGGACTCTGTGCAAACACACATGTACTCTGTTTTTGACAGTCCTAAGCCGAACTGCAGCTATGCGTTCATCTTCTGTTGTAATAGTTCAAATGAAAGAAACAAACAATATATGTATATATGTATATGTATATATATATGTATATGTATATATATATATATGTATATGTATATATATATATGTATATATGTATATATGTATATATATATATGTATATATGTGTATATATATATATATATATATATATATATATATATATATATATATATATATATTATATATATATATATGTATATATATATATATATTGTATTAATTTTGTACTGGTGGGTAATGGGGGCGGGACTAGATAAGCTTTGGCTTCTCCCGCTTTCCCTTTCGGCCAGGTCACTTGTACTCATGTTGATGTTGATGTGTGATTTGAATTGACTTGCCCGAAATAAATGAATAAATCACTTACCTAGTGAATACATGGCAACGGGATGCACTATGGGGACAATGCAAGCAGGCAGCAGCACGTTATTGCCATAGGAAATGTTCTGCTGGAAGAACATCTGCCCTGCCATTAACGTGGATCTTGCTTTGACACGCACCAACTAATCAGTGTTGCAAACCATATACACTGTTCTGTGGAAATGATTTTCCCTAATGGCAGTGACCTTTTTCAGGCTTCCAAATTCCCCAGGTCTCAATCCAATTCAGCATCTGTGTGGATGTACCAGATAATCAAGCCACACCTTGAAAAGAAACCGTCAACATCTGTGTCTCAGTATCACTGGACTGAAGAACTGATATATGTGTGTTTCAGTATAAAAACAAACTCACACAGAAAAAGAGAAAAGATTAACTCAGTCACACAGTACCACAGTAGATATTATTAAAATGTGTAGTTCGTAGTACAAAGGTCAGTCTGAGTCAGTCTGGATTTGCCAAGTAGGGACATGTTATGCCATGCATCTAAACATTCCTGGGACATCTAACATTTAATGTACCAGTTCATGCTCATCTCAGATAAGCTCTTGCATATGGACACAAATTCCAGTTAAACTTTATCTTTTATCCTACATCTCTAACATTTAAAAACATGCTGGTGATATAGCTCTCACGCACCTTCCAGAAACTTCCTGCTCGAGCAGTTTTACTTTTCTTTATGGTCAAGGCGCAGATTGCTTTCTCCATCTCAGCCTCTGGATGAAGAACATGTAACAGGTTTGAAGCATTTTACTATTTATTGAAAGATGTATGATGTATGATGAAAGATGTTTAATTTCATCAAACTCTCAAATATAATGGTAAACACTAATGAAAATATCTGTCATGTTGTGTCTATAGAAAGTAATAGACCAGAATTGGAATAGTGGATTGTGTTTATGAATGATCTGTCATTATTTTTACACTATGTGTGGAGACATTTCTCAATGTCTTGCCCCAAAATAATTGCTTTTAAAAATTGTTATTTAACAAAATTTCTGTGAAGCATATTTGAGAATGGTTTAGCTTTTATTTATGAATACATCTCTAACAGTCACTAGAAGTAAATGCGTATAACAGATACAGTAACTGCCTGTAATCTGATGTGAATAGTCATGAAATAAATGTAATACACGGTTTTATTATATATATTTAAGATTTAGGAACGCATTTCAATTTTATCCAGTTTCACACATTCATGTAACCGCTAATTGTTTTCCACTCAGATTAAGCTATACATTTGAACAAATATAGATAGATTAGGTAGGGGAAGAAGAGGGTTGGGGTTAGGGTTACTTTTTGGCTCATATCTCGAGAACCGTGTGCCCTAGAAACAAAATTCGTTCTCCCTCTGATTCCTTCTATAGCCCTGGTTTTAATGTATTAGGCCACACCCATTTCTGCCTGCAATTTATTTCTGCCATTTTGGAAAAAAATTGCACCTCAAAGCAAAATAAACTTCTCCTAACCCGGTCAACCAATTCTCATCAAACTTGACAAGTAGCATTTATGGACAAAGATAATTAAAAATCTTCAAAAGAACTTTTGCAGCGTTATTGATTACAAAGTTAATGACTAATTAATTTTTATGGCATTACACAATATAACTCCATAGGTGATATTTTGTGAGGTGTATACCCAGCCATACTCAAACTTACATACACTGATAATATTATGATTCTATAGAAGCACCCAAACTCCTGTGATCCTTGGTCTCTAGGGGCGCTACACAGCAACATTTCAATTTCTTAAAAACTGCAATAGGTTACTTCACGAAATTTGGTGTACACAATCTGTACCATATTGTGTAGATGCAGATCAAGTTGCATGACATTACGTCTACAGAGGGTGCTACACATGACGTGGAAACTCTTTACGTATTCACTCAATCCTTACGAAACTTGGCAACCGTCATGCTTACATACAATCATTCCAAGTTTCATGTGATTTTGGCTGTAGGGGGCACTACAACGACTACATGTTTATATGTATCTCACAAACAATAAACTGAAATTTGAGAATAATAATCTGCAGACTCCCTACTCCCTACAAGCAAACCAAGTTTCGTGCAGTACTGTCTATAGGGGGCACTTCTGGTGACTTATGCCTCTGCGTCCTGCTCAGGGACGACTTCATCACTGCATTGACTCCTTTATGATCGGTTGCAATCATCTGTTATACTTTTTTTTTAGCCGCATTAAACCAAAATACCTGTAGACTTAGTGGGGAAATATGCAGTGTCACAGGAGCAGAGGGACTAAAACAGTAATACACAGCATCAGTTTAAAT
This sequence comes from Planiliza haematocheilus, assembly GCA_005024645.1. NCBI lineage: Eukaryota > Metazoa > Chordata > Actinopteri > Mugiliformes > Mugilidae > Planiliza > Planiliza haematocheilus. The sequence goes on from SRSE01000891.1 coordinate 13,238, forward strand.
AAAACAGGCAGTAAAAAACTATAAAACATATAAATAAGTACCAGGATAATACTGTACACCAATAACAAGTACAACATTTTACAGACTATTTCTCCAAATTCATTCATTACGTATTTACAAACCTATTGAAAGACAAACCTATTTAACTCTGTGTAGATTATGCAATACGTTATTTCATAAGTACATATTTTATCTTTTATTTCTTTTTTTTTTTTTTTACTTTTTTAGGACATCACAGGTACAACCACTTATTCAAAGATGGGCAACAAATTACCAAAAGAAAGTAACATGGGTGACAGCCTGAGATGCTGCAAGTGTCATAAAGTCCTTCCTCCATGTAAATCCTTTGATGATTTAGTACAAAGTGTAGTTCATGGACAGAATGTACATGTGTTCAATGGAGGTGAATACTACAGACCTATTGGGCACAATGACTTGTACGAGTGTGAATACTGCTTTAACAAGCCAATCAGGGATCAGGAGGGAAATGAAGAGAGAAGAGGAGATGAAGAGAAGACAGAGGAGAGAATGAGAAGAGGAAAGGAAAAGATGAGAGGAGGAGAGAGAGAAGAGGAAAGGGAGAGAGCGGAGGAAAAGAGAGAGAAGAGGAAAGGAGGAGAGGCGGAGGAGAGGAGAAGAGAAGAGGAAAGGAGGAGAGCGGAGAGGAGAAAGGGAAGAGGAAAGGAGGAGAGCGGAGGAGAGGAGAAGAGAAGAGGAAAGGAAGAGAGCGGAGGAGAGAGAAGAGAAGAGGAAGAGGAAAGGAGACAAGAAAAACTAATCAAAGACTACAAGAATCATCTGCAACAAGCCAAACAGCAGCATGAAGAAACAAGTGAGCAGCAACTTTTCAGAAGAATATGTATGTAAGCAAGATGTTCTAATAAAACATTTGGATGAGTTTGAGGATAGTGATGAATCAGACAGTGATGGGCTTCTAGAGATCCTCTCTTTGAATGCAGCATCCCACTTGAAATCTCAGTCTCACTCAGCTGACAGTTGATCAACTGAGAGAATCCTGTCAGTCTGGACAAACTTCTGTTTGATGAATGGATTAGTGCCATCCCATCTCTCTCCACACTGCAGCACACTCAGGTGTTCATCACAGAGCTGTGCTCCCTGTCCCTGGAGAGATCTGAAGAAAGTTCCCAAGAACCATCTCCAATCACCTGCAGTCTCTGGTGGAGTCAATCAACCAATCAGCAAGTTATGTTTGTCAGGAGTTTCCTGTTGACTCAAGCTCTGTATCTGACTCTGATGCACTTTTTCAATGACAGTAGCTCTGACACTGATGCGTCCTCATAGCCAAACAATGGGCTGAAGATGAGCTTTCCTCTGAGCAACTCTTTCTTATAGAATTCCTGAGCACCCTCACATCATATTGCAGGAAGCAGTTGGAAGAGTCTCTGTGTTCATTTTAAACATGGAAATCCAGTGCTTGAAACTCCTTTAATCCATACTCACACATCTGATGGAAAAGAAACCTACTCAGCATCCAATGAAATGCTCTCAGACTTGTACAAACCAAACCAATGGACACCAACACAGTCCCTGAATCTGTTACAAGCACTGTCACACAAATACAGAGAGGACGGTCCTATAAACAAAATCCTTACGTTGGTCCAAGTGTATGACATATCACCAGAGTGGAAAGATGAATCTGGACGCTCTCTCATTCAGACTCTTGACTGTGATGTTCCTGAGAAATCCTATCAGGATTTCCAAAAGACTTTCAGAGAGACAGATGATAGCCGTCTAGATGCAGCTCTGGAAGAATTAAAAGTGTTATGGACTTTAATGATTCTTTGATTGATGTGATAAAAAACATTACCATTGGTGTCCTGCAATATTCAGAAAAAGCACCAAAAGATTCACCATTTATGAAAGATTCCTTTAAATGTATAACACTGAATGAAGACCAGATTCAGAGCCTACTGTCTCAGCTCTGCAAAGCAGTTTTTGACACAAAAGGCTGGTGGCCTACAGTGAGGCAGATGCTGCAGTGGTGTGCATTGATGCTGACTGAGAAGAGTGGAGTGCTACAAGTGGTCGGTATTGACACAGACCAGTGTGTCACAGCCATGTTTGCAGCATCACAAGTCTTCATGGGAAACAAGATAAACATTGTGCTGAGCTCTGATGTTCACTCACAGGAGCAAACAAAGGAATGGTCTGACTTCTACAAGTACCTTGAAATGTCTGTCAACACCAACATGAAGAAAACTGATGCCTCATACAAGGAGGTCTATGAAGCAGACATTGTGTATGGTACTATGGATGATTTTGTGTCTGATTACATTCTACATGGCATAGAGGTGATGGAAACAGGGAAGACCCAGCTTAGTCGTGGATTTCTCATTGAAGAAAAAAATCTCACTGTTTCCCACAATATGAAACTTTCAAAGCTCAAGGACAATGATTCCCTGGTGTTTGCTGCAGAGGTCTTACAAAACCTCCTGAGTAAATTTCACAATGAACCTGTGGAACTGAGATGCAGGTTCATTAAAGCCATTTTTCAGGTGCTCAACACCAACCCAAACAAAGACACAAACACTGGCAATAAAATCATCACTATCTCAAAAAGAATGAATGGAAAGGACCTGCCTTCTAACCAGATCTTCATTCTGACCTTTCTTGAGAATCTCCTGACACTTCTTGATGGAGAAACAGAAGAAGAGAGAAATACGACTTCACCTGCAGGCAAATGGTGTTTGGACATTTTATTTGTCTTTGTGGAGAAATTTCAGGACTCAAAAGAACCAACCAAAGATCTCCTCCAGATGGTTTCAAGTCTTGTAGCACAAAGACTTTGGTCAGCACCAGAGGCCTTGAACCTGCTTGGAGCTCTAAATGACCACCATTATGATAAGGGCTGTATTTCCATCATGAAGATTTTACATTTGATGGCAACATATCAGGTTTCCTCCAAGTGGACAGATGGGAATCATCAATCTCCTCAGCCTCTTGAATTCATGTAGAAGTGAGAATCTGATCCAGCATTTAGAAAACAGCCTGAGAAATGAAGAAATAAAAAGCATTGACACTCTTTTTGATGAAATACGGCAGATGAAAGACATTGATGAACAGACACTGACAAAATCATACAATATAGTAACTCATGTAACAGACCTGATCACAACTGGTGAAATCAAAAACCACAAGATGTACAACGAGCAAAGAATCTGAGTCAAAGCACGGACACAAAAGACCTTCAGGAGATCCTGGCAGTCTTATGCAATGCTGTAAACCTGCACGAGGCTAAAGGGAAGTGGTGGCCCAGAGCCACTCAGATGATAAGCTGGTGCCTCTTGGCCTTGTCTGACACTGGTAAACTCCTGGAGATGGGCACTGGAGAAGGAAAGTCTTGTGTCATAGCAATGTTTGCAGCTCTGCGTGTGCTTAGGGGTGAAAAGTAGACATAGTGTCCAGCTCTTCTGTGTTATGTCAAAGAGATGCAGAAGAATGGACCCAATTCTACAAGTACTTTGGAATCACAGTTGATACAAACACAAATAAAACTGAAGATAAGATCGTCAGGAATGCTACCAGAAGGACGTGGTCTATGGAACTATTGAAGCCTTTGCTGCAGATCACCTTCGCCAGATATTTGAGATGAAGGATGTGAGGCCTGATCGCAGCTATCAGTGCATCATAATTGATGAAGTGGACTCACTGCTGCTGGATCAGGGAGTACAGCTGACCTACCTGTCCAGCCCCATGGTCTCCATGCAGCATCTGAATGTTATTCTGGCTATGATCTGGGGCCATGTCAGCCAGTATGGTTTCCTGTCTACAGGACACCAGACATTTATACAGGGTCCTCCTGCTTCATTCTTCAAGGCCATCTTTGACTCAATGGATACAGACGAAAGTGAAATAAAGGATCCAACGGACATTTTACTCATTGCTGAAGAATCCAACACTGTGCCAAAAGGATTTACAGAGTATATCCTCAAAAGTGAAAAGGATGAACTTCTTACAAAACTGAAATCTGTGAGTCAGGATGCAGTGGTAGATTTTTTCCAAGAACTTGAGCAATATGTCCCCTATGGTTTCACTGTTTACACTTTGGACGACAAGGGATTGCTCTGTCAGAAAGAGCAGTCCGTACAACAATCAGGATATTCCAGAGCTTACATTTCTTGTCTTGGAGGAAGGCTTGTGTTGCGCTCTTTATGATTCAGAAGAACTTCTTATCAAGCCCATTGCTGATAGAATCTCAGAGAAGATTCAGTACACCCCGTGTGATAACATTGAAAGACAAAATCAGCATTCCTGGATTTCTGAAGAATCTGATAGAGAGTAAAGTGTCAGTGTGGGTTGAGAATGCCTTTCTGGCAAAGCAGCTGCAGCAAGGACGAGAATATGTTGTAGAAAATGGCAATGTCTGTCCAGTGGATTTCAGTTCCACTGGTATTGTAGAACTGAATAAGAAATGGGGCGATGGTCTGCAGCAGTTTGTTGAGATTAAACACCAAATCAAGCTGAGCACAATTTCAACAGTGACAAATTACATTTCTAACATCTCCTTCTTCGAAAAGTATGATGGAAAATATATGGAACAACAGGGACACTTGGGAGCAAAAGTAGATTCTGTTTTTGCAGGACCTATATCCAAATCTTTCTGTCTGCAAAATGCCAACATTCAACCGGAAAAAGTTGTTTGAGATCAAAGGTACTCTGAAGACCTCAGCTGAAGAGTGGAAAGCTGAAATTAAACGTGTGGTTTGGTCAGATGCCCAAACTCATACAGAGGTGGAAGAGCTGCCCTGGTGATCTGTGAAACTATCAACAAAGCCAAAGAGATCTACGAAGAGTGAAAAGCAGCATCCCAGGTCAAATCATTCTTACTGCCGCAGTGACAAAGACAGTTTGAGCAAAATGATAAAGAACTGCTTCCTGGAGATGTCATTGTTGCCACAAACCTTGCTGGGCGTGGCACAGACATAAAAGTGTCCACAGGTGAACAATAATGGAGGCTTATTCGTGATCCTCTTTCCTTTCTGAAAACACAAGAGTGGAACTCCAAGCTTTTGGTCGGACAGCTCGCAAAGGTAAACCTGGATCTGCTCAAGTTATCATGTCCATTGAACATCTGCAACAGTCTTTCAGCACTGTGTCCTCTGGAGGAAGCTAAGAACAGAAGGGACAGACTTGCAGCAGAAAAGAATAATGACATGATGAAAGATGTTGCTGAGATGAAACTGAGGGAAGACCTGTTTTCAGAATACTGCAGAACTCTTCAAGATATTTATAAAAACACAGATGGAGATGAGAAAGAGCTGTTGTTGCGATCATGAATGAGTTCTGGGGGATATGGTTGCAAATTAAATCAAAACAAATTGACCAGCTGAAGAGAAATGAATTGGAAAAGAGTTTGAAGGCTGACCTAGCATCGGCAAAAACTCAGTGTCAAAGTCAGACTTCACCGAGTTCTAGCATTTATCACTACATCAAATTTGGAAATATTGCACTGAATGAAAAAAAATGGGACATCAGCATCAGGCTTTTTGAAAAGGCCATGAACAAGATGAAGCTGGGCAGCCATAGCCTTCTACAACCATGCCTACTGCATTATAAAGAAGCAGGATGCAGATTACCTCGGCCAAGCCAAAGTGACCTAATGAAGCACAGGAGTCTCTAAAGTATCTCAGTGAGGAATCTGTGCTCTGTCTTCAGTTTGTAAAAATGTCCTCTGCAGACTCAACCAATAGTAACCCATCCAGTCTTGAAAAACAGCTAACAACAAAGGGCATCATGCTCAGTTACTTTGACAAAAACATTACTGAGGCGATCAAAAGATAGATGAAATAAAGGAAAGGGGAGGGATGCAGTGGCTAAAAAATCACCAATTTTCTCCCTGGTGTCAAGTTCTGAAGAAGATCTCCAGGTGGAAGCCCACAACCTGTACTGCCAAGGTCTGAAATATGTATTTTCTGTGGAAGAGAACCTCGTTTCCCATGGGAAGCTTTGCTGGTGTTTCTTTCTTGGAGTTTTGCAGATTGTTGGAGGAGCATTGCTCACTGCATTTACATTTGGTACACTGGCTCAAGTAGGCATGGGACTCATCTCTGAAGGAATATCAGACTGCATCACTGGCATAGAGTCCATGGTGACAGGAGAATTCAGCTGGAAATCATGGGCTGTGAACAAGGCTATTTCTATTGGTGTATCTCTCTCATCATTTGGAGTTGGAAAGCTGATTGCAAAGGGATTCAAAGCTCTCTAAAATGTTAATTAAAAGATTTGTCAAACAGCTGAAGTCAATTCCAAAGTTTCTCTCTCCAGCAAGGCTAATGAGGGCTCAGTGTTGTCGCAAAGACAAGTATGAAGAATGCAGCAAAAGTCACCATTTCAAAAGTTGCCAAGAAGGTCATTATGTATGGAATAGGAAAAGCAGAAGAGAAATACTGGCAGAAATAATCAACAGCCTCAAAACTGAAGTGGAAAGGGGAGTTGCTAAGAAGGTGAAATCCACAATAGTAAAGATCCCATGGCTTCATTTGTAGACTCTATTATCCTCTCACACCTTGAAGATAAAGAGCAACTCCATGACCTCCTCCAGGACGAGAAAAGAAAGACTCAGCTGTTGGACATTTTCAAAGAGTTAAGCAGTACTGCTTTACAGCCATTCTACGCAGACCTCAGCTGGCAGGAACAGCTTAACTCATCCATCTTCAAAGTGATGGACAGTGCAAGGTCAAGGCCACAAAAGAGCTCAAAGCAATTCTGACAGCTATTAAAGCTATTCACTTAGTAGTGCTCGCAGGAGACGCAATTGGTGCAGTACTAGGCCCTCCCGACAAGTTTTTCTCAACCTTCAAGAGCTGAATACATTTAAAGATCAAGGTTTCAGAGAAAGTGGATTGTAATACACTCTCTGTTCAGACACCAATATACTGAAAGAATTCAAGCAGGAATTAGCCAACACTATCAGTGATTTATTGGCTGATGCTTTAGTAGAAGTGTTCCACCAGAAGTTCTCCACTCACGTTGTTTCTTATGTTCAAAACAAAGTAAATGGCTTCATTAGCAAGAAAGTCAGAAATGTCTTAAAGAGTGACCGAACAGAGGAAAAACTCAGAGCTGGACAGAACAGCATCGCTCTCATGTCAGGAAACCCGTTTCAGGAAAGACAGGTGAACGCTCAAAGTTACATGCTGAAAACATCAAGAAATCCACGACTGCAGGTACAATCCTCGACATCAGAGTTTGTCAGAAGCCAGTGGCACTAAGGTTGTCATCCTAACAGAGGATAGCCGTGGCAGACTTACCAAAATGCAGGAGTTGAGCCCAAGCACTCAACCTGCTAGCCAAACTGTGACACTGATCTACAGACCAAAGAGTGAGCAATACCCTGGTGGACATTATGATGTATGCATCAACAACCAGACAGTGAGCATAGACAGTAAGGACAAGAGCTGTCTATTTCATGCTTTGACGCGAGGCATGAAACCACAGGCCAGTGAAGAACAGATTGCTTTGGAAGCAAACCGACTCCGATCTGTGGAAGCAGAGACCCTCCTCAGAAACCCAGCTCAATGGGAGTCTTTCATTAAACGGAAACAGCTTACTGAAAGCATAAGGGGAGGAGACTGGTACATGGCAGAGGGAGCAGCATAAAAAACCATCATTAAAGAAAACAAAATGATACTCCAGAGAGATACTGGTAAAGTAAGATTATACAAAGAATGGAAAAAATATGCACGTCAAAATCGAGGGATTGCACAGTTAGCCAGTGCAGCTCACCAGCCACCAGTCAGTAGCATGCTGGAAGCTTGAACCATTCTTGAAGTGCTGAAAAGGTAACATCACATTTAATATATTAAATAAAAACACATGCATATTGTCCATACTGTGTGTTATTGTTTACAGTAATACAATCCTGTGGAACAATAACAATAATTAATAATAATGCGCTTGATTACTAGAGATTACTCATACACTGTATATTTTGCATTACAATGAGCAGTTGACTTGAGTGAACTTGTGTTTTCTTTACACAGTGTCGACACGAGTATACAACTGGTGAACAGGAGCGATGAAAACTACAAAGATCTTCTACCTACTCGATTATCAACAAGAGATGTGTATCATGAAGATTACTTCTTCTTTTATTTTCATTCAGAATAACTTTATTTTACAATCCAGGTGCTCAAATGAAAACTATCTATACTGTGATCACAAATCACAGTTGCATGTCGTTAAACACAAGTTTTATTTAATTTATGTAATTTTAAAATCTATCTCAATTGTATCCTCTTTATTTTTAGGACTCAACGATTATTGATTGCTGTACTTATTTGAATGCTTCTGTAACAGATGAATCCTGACTATATGTAAGGAAATCAAATAATCTCTTGCATACATTTGGAAAGTCTTGATCTGTTGTGGCTGTCAAAGGTTAGATGGTTAGATGAGATGAGTTCATGAATGAGTCTCTACATGAGTCTAATTCATATCAGTGGTGATTATTTTATTCTATAGCCACATTTCCCTTATTAGCTACTCTGCTTCATTAGTTTGATAACAGATTGTGTTGAGTATGATATCAAGATTTCGCTTTATTTATGGGACACACTTTTACTGTCACAGTAATTGGTTGTTTTAACAGATGCATTTTTTTTCAAATATCGAAAATAAACAAATAAATATAAATAAGTAAACATGCAGAATATGTAAGTCAGTCCTGAAATACAACAAATGTACTACTGCGTTACACACTCATCTGAAACGCTAATGCTAACAGAGGAACTGTCCAAATCCTCTGGACAGCAGTCAGTTAACAACTTCACCAAACGCCCTGCTGTAACAGAGAGAAGGAGGCTGCACATCAACAATTTGATGTTGAATTTCATATTCGAAATTGTTAGATGTTCATTATTATTCTTTGATTTGATTTTATCCCATCTTACAACATGCTGTGAAGTACTATTACGATACATGCTATTGATGGTGGAGATTATTAGGCTAAACATTTCTGCAGCGGTCATGTGTGTATGTTCAGTTCTGTTACATTCTATTAGTTTAAGTTTCAAGTTCAAGTTTCAAGTTTCAAGTTTATTTCGATCACAGCATCAAAATTTCAACAGAACAAATTCAAGGTAGTAACAAATACTGTACAGCTGGTCGAAAAGGGTTGCGGCTGAAGCAAAGCTTATAACTGCCGCATCCTCGGCAAGTTATAAGCCTTTACATTGTGTTTTGGTTGTTAGAGAGCATGTTTTTTGTCCTTGATGTCAG